>VOPJ01013597.1:0-49306 GCA_014673585.1 Semibalanus balanoides
AATATAGCAAAATGCATCACTGAGACAACTAACGCTATAGGGGAAAATGTTCCTAATGTTGTTCGTAATGTTTGCTTATATTGTTCGCAAAGCCATCCATCACAAGGCGGGTAACATATCGTGTTGATTATCGCATTTTGCAAGGTGATCCGCGTGAGCGGCAGCCCACACCGCTCGTCGTTGTCCACGACCAGCTGTCTATAGCTTGGTCCAATCCGCAGGCTTCCCCAAACATTACCCAAACTCAGAGTGCTTGTGTCCTTCTGCTTGGCGGGCTTCCACCGATCCCAACCCACGGCTGGCTTAGCCGACTTAAACTGACTCATTAGTACCTTTGTTTGGCTCGTTTACTGCGGCGCGACAGGCAGGAGGCAATGGTGCAGTCGACGATCTCGACGAAGGTAAGCAGCGAGCCGCCGAGCATGAGGCCCAGGTTGCCGCCAACGTCAGCGACAAACGTGTTGAAAGAGTAAGCCTCGCGCTCGACGATGTTCTCCTCCACGTCCGAGAGCCAGAGCATCACGGCCCCGGTGCTGGCATTCCGAGCGTCTGGATGCGACAGGTAGATGCTGGTCTCCTCCGCGTGCCACTTCTCATGATCCTCAATCTTGTACTGGTCCGTGCGGCAGGGCGGCGCGCATGCGCACCCAGCAGTCCAAGCAACGAATGACGCCTCATCGACGCCCGCGTGAGTGCCCATCGAGGCGCGCTCTAGCTCCTCCATGGTGCGACAGGGCAGCGTGTTGGAGCCCGTAGGCACTCTTGTGAATCCAGGGAACAGCGCAGGGTGTGACTCCAGCAGAAGCGAAAGGTGGCATACGCGGCCATGCCTTGCATCATACAGGAGCCCAGACATTGCTGGTAAGCCTGGAGCGCGTCACTTGCCGTGCTGCAGCCGTGCCCTTCTCCGTTCGATAGCTCCTCTGTGACTCTACGAAACAGCTTTACTTCGTGAAAACGGTTTCTGAATATCTTCACTGAGGCGACGAGACCAGACAAGAACAGAAAGTCGTTGTAGCGAACGTTCTGTGGATGCAGGAACACCTTCCAGCAATTTTGCTCAAACTCGTCAAGCAGTTCGCTCTCATGTAGCACCAGCTTGATCTGTGAGCTGGCCAGCCGCTTCGTGACGGTGACGTTGGTGTTGAAGGTGGTGCACATGCCGTTGAGCAGGGTTGGCACGGTGTGGAACGTCCCGACGTCACTGCAGTTTTTCCCATCAACCTTGCAGAAGAGCACCATGTCGTTCCAGCTGTAGGAGGCTGTATTGTAGAACTGGTCCAGTCCGTCGAAGGAGCTCCAGTTGAGCGATCTGGTAGCCAGTGGTGCCAGTCGGCCAGCTTGGCGCCTCGTCTGGCCAGCTGGTGGTCGCAGCCGACGCTCTTCTTGAAGCGGTTGCCGTGGCAGACGGTGATGGCCGGCAGCGGAATGTCTGCGACGGTGCGGCGCGACCAGGTGCGCACCGTGCCGCCTTGCGACAGACGCAACACGCACAGCCTCAGCTGCACACACAGCCAGATCAGCAGGCAGATGATGATGCACAGCCAGATGGCGCGACGCAGCCAGAACGCACCTGCCACACACACAGAGGTAGACACAAACATTCAGAGATATAACGGACCTGCGACACACAGCAGAGGCAAACGACACAGCCAGAAACGCACCTGCCACACACATAGAGATAACACAAAACATTCAGAGATTATAGCGGCCTGCCCGACACATACTAAGACACACATGGTACAGCCAGAACGCACTGCCACACACACAGAGGTAGACACAAAACATCAGAGATTAACGGAAACCCTGATCCGGACACACACAGAGCTCAGCGGTACAGCCAGAACGCACCTGCCACACACATAGAGGTAGACACAAACATTCAGAGATATAACGGGCCTGCGACACACACAGAGGCAAACGACACAGCCAGAACGCACCTGCCACACACATAGAGGTAGACACAAACATTCAGAGATATAAACGGACCTGCGACACACACGAAGCTCACGGTTAACAGCCAAACGCACCTGCCACACACATAGAGGTAGACAACAAAACATTCAGAAGATATAGCGGGCCTGCCGACACACACAGAAGCTCACGGACAGCCAGAACGACCTCCACACACATTAAGAGTAGACACAACATTCAGAATTATAAACGGACCTGCGACACACACAGCAGGCTCACGGTACAGCCAGAAACGCCACCTTGCCACAACCACATAGAGGTAGACAACAAACACAATTCAGAGATAAACGGACCTGCCCCCGACACACCACAGAAGCAAACGGACACCAGCCAGAATCGCACCCTGCCACACACACAGAGGTAGACACAAACATTCAGAGATATAACGGACCTGCGACACACACTAGAGGCTCACGCTACAGCCAGAACGCACCTGCCACACACACAGAGTTAAGATACCATAAACATTCAGAGATATAACGACCTTGGCGACACAACACAGAGGCTCACGGTACAGCCAGAAACGCACCTGCCACACACATTAGCAGGTAGGACACAAACATCAGAGATATAACGGCCTCGACACCCACACAGAGGCAAACCGACACAGCCAGAACGCCACCTGCCACACACACATAAGAGATTAGGACACCAAACATTGCAGAGATATAACGGACCTGCGACACACACAGAAGCTCACGGTACAGCCAGAACGACGCTGCCACACACATAGAGTAAGACACAAACATTCAGAGATATTAACGGCCGCACACACACAGAAAGCCTCAACGGTACAGCCAGAACGAACAACCTACCACAACACACAGAGGTAGAACACAAACATTCAGAGATATAACGGACCGCGAGACACACACAGAAGCTCACGGTACAGCCAGGAACGCACCTGCCACACACATAAGATAGACACAAACATTCAGAGATATAATGGACCTGCGACACACACAGAGGCTCACGGTACAGCCAGAACGCACCTGCCACACACATAGAGGTAGATACAAACATTCAGAGATATAACGGGCCTGCGACACACACAGAGGCTCACGGTACAGCCAGAACGGCACCTGCCACAACCACACAGAGGTAGACACAAACATTCAGTATGTATAACGACCTGCGACACACTAACAACACACGGTACAGCCAGAACGCACCTTGCCACACACACAGAAGTCAGACACCAAACATTCAGAGATATAACGGACTGCGACACTACACAGAGGCTCACGCGGTACAGCCAGAACGCCCCTGCGCCACACACATAGAGGTAGACACCAAACATCAGAGATATAACGGGCCTGCGACACACACCAGAGGCCAAAACGGACACAGCCAGAGAACGCACCTGCCCACACACACATTAGAGATAGACACAACATCAGAGATTATAGACGGGCCTGCGACACACACAGAGGCTTCACGTACAGCCAGAAACCGCACCTGCCAAACACACAGAGGTAGACACAAACATTTCAGAGATTATAATGGACCTGCGACAACACACAAGGCCTCACGGTACAAGCCCAGAACGACACACTGCCACACACATAGAGGTAGATATCAAACATGCAGGAGATATAAGGGCCCATGCACACCACAGAGCAAACGACACAAGCCAGAACGCACCTCCAACACACATAGAGCTAGACCACAAACCATTCAGAGAATAACGGCCTGCGACACACACAGAAGCTCACGGTACTAGCCAGAAACGCACCTGCCAACACACATAGAGTGCCACACACATAGAGATAGACACATCACTGACCGACACCTACACTAAGACCGACAATCATCAGCCAGTGGCAGGGACACGAATGATACAAAGACAAAAGTCAAAATAACAAAACAAAACAATTATATAAGCGTTGCCGGGAAATACATAAGTGTTAGCGGTCGTGGCCAAAAAGAGGGAAGGAAGATCGTCAAAGTTAAATTATAAGAGTAATGCAATGTATTTAGTAAACAAACAATCTGTTGCGTGCAATTTGGTTTATTCTATAATTTCCCGTTAGATGCAGCATTTTCTTTGGTATTATTTAGGTACTGTTATGACTTATGTATTTTTTGAAACTACAATGCAGGTAACACCGTCCTGCCTGTAAGGTCGCCAGCTTATTGTTTATCCCGCAGGACTAGTCTGATATTCTCCATGCATAGGTATGGTTGCATTTGTGTGATATTTTCTTTTACCATATGCCGATCAATGTAAAAAACATTAGCTCGTGGAGTGTGGTATTTTCCGCATTATGCACTGGCATACCGCACTGGCGACATATGGTAATATATAATACCACACGGGGCCGGGAAAAATAATTTTTGGGAACCGAGGTACGAAGCTGAATATCCGCCAGAGACCGAAGGTCGCGAAGGGCGGAAATTCAAAGCTCGACCGAGTCCCAAAGAAATTATTCGCGCCCCAAGTGTGGTATGAAATTTACCAATATGCCGCTGAAATGGACCAAATGAAATCATTTTTCCACATACTTGGTTTTCCAAACATCGGCGGCGAATTTGAATTAAGAAAATCAGAGAGTTCAATACAGTCATCTTTTGAATTCATACACTATCTTTTCAACTTTGTCTACTCTAGTTCATGTAAGTCACTTGTTACTCTTTATATTATTTGCCATCGAGATTTGGGGAAAACATTTCGGCCCGGGCAGAAATGTTTTCCCAGATCAAATAACATTGAGCTGAAATGTTATAAGAACCGTCCCTCACGTGCTAACGTTAAAGGGATATCTTCGGCATATGGTAAAGAGAACTTACTAAACTCTGCTGTGGCATGTAGATATATTGTGATCTCGGCTTTTTTTTCTAAATTACTGCACTCGCTTCGCTGCGTTGCAGTAATTTCAAAAAACGCCTCGATCACAAACATCTACATACCAGCATCGTTCAGTAATGCTTAAAACCTGTCGGACATTGCTTATTTTCGATGACAGCAAGTCTCATACCCACTAATTATGGCAACATTCGCTTGTCGTCAGTGGCGGATCCAGAGGAGGGGGCCAGGGGGCCATGCCCCCCTTGGGCCTCGAACTACTTGAGGGGGCACTCTGGTTGCCTGAGGGGGCACTCTGTCCGACTGATGGGGCACTTTGGCCGCCTGAGGGGCACCCTGACCGCCTGAGGGGGCACTCTGGCCGCTTGAGGGGGCACTCTGTTGTCCTGAGGGGACCTATGGCCGTCGAGGGGCACTCTGCCGTCTGAAGGGCCCTGGCCGCCTGATGGGGGCACACTGGCCGGCTGAGGGGGAGGGGGGCCTCTGTTGACCTGAGGGTGCCCTCAACATTTTGCAAAAAAAATGAAATAAGGGGGCAACCCTCAAATAATAGTGGATCCAAATCCGTCGAGTTTTCAGCATTTGGGTATAGGTAAAGGGGCACTACCTGCAATTGGATGGCCCCTCCTTGAAGAATTTCTGGATCCGCCACTGCCTTGTCCGTAGCACGTACGACTAAGCCTCCTGGCATGTACTGGTTACCTATTCGGGCGATTCTGGAAATATGTTAGTTCCGGCTGTTATTTTTTGTTAATGAACTTGCCGTCTTTTTTAAGGACACTGGAACAACTGCTTAATTAATGAATCGATTTATTGTCAACAAAGGTGCAGTCCAGCAGACTTGTAACGAACTCACACTTTTTTAAGTTCGACTCAAGTCTGACTCAACAGCTGAAGAACTGAACGTCGACTCTTGACTGAAGTGCTGTTAACAAAAAGTGACACCTGACTCCGACTCTGGCTCAAGAGCTTTGTTTTACTGAAAATGAATCGACTCGACTCTTGACTCAAGTTGCAAGTTTTAACAAAATTGATTCGACTTCTCGACTCAAAAATAATTTGAGTTGACTCAATTTGACTCATCTCAAGTTTCATTATTACTTGATGTTGACTGTAGGGGTGGGAGAAAAAAAAGGGTGTCAGAAAAATCGTATTCTATCTAGTGTAAATTGGTCTTCTCAGGAAAAGGGGCGTGGTCCCAGTGTCCCCTTAGCTATGTCCCTGTTGCATTTGACTCACATTTGTTTGAGTCGACTCAAGGCTGACTCACAACCGAAGAACTGACTCAACTCTTGACTCAAGTTATGTTTCTACAGATTGAATCGACTCGACTCTTGACTTAAGTCCTGCTTCTAAAAATTGCGTCGACTCAACTCATGACTCATCCAAAAATGTCTGACTCATGAGTCGATTCATGACTCAACTCTGAGTCAGTTACAAGTCTGCAGTCTGGATTAGAAATGACGACACACACGTGAATGAAGACAAGTAGCCTACAGAAAAAGGCGCCCTTAGGTAGGTACTCGGCACGATAAACGACCGTATCTGGCCGAACGTCTGGCTGGCATTGCTGACACCAATGTCGGTCGTCATTAGTTCACGATTGCGTAACTTCGGGACAATTGAATTGGCGCCAATAGTGCGGATTTGGGTCGAACGAGCGTGGGTCGAATGAGGAACATTATTGCGCTTACTCTATTTGTCCAGGCGATTCGATTGCACTATCAGCATTTCAGCGCGGAACTCTACGTTTACGTGATTCAATATTCCTTTCGTGAGATCAGCGAACATCGCAGCACGTTTTCAGTTAAAGAGAAAGCAAAAAGACGCGTGAGATGTCAGCGATGTGGTGAATGGACTACGACAACTAGAGCATGAGCCACTGCTCTTCACTCTATGATTTGTTTGAAAAACAATTTCATTTCCTTTACAGTTGCCATTATTTTTCTCTCACATTTGCTAATAAATTTATTAATAGCAATGGCACCCACCATTGGCCACCAATGAACGGCACATCCTAGACATCAGTATCCACGATCCATCACTCAGTCACGCTATGCATGTATCCGTATTTGACCCGCGCCCGATGGTATTTGGATTGGAGTATATTTTTATTATATAGTCATGGGTGGAGAATGTAGTATGGCAAGTGCGACCAATGGCACACTAACTTTTAAGCTAATGTGGCAGATCCGCACCATCATTTCATTTTTTGTCATCCAAACGTATTGGAGCATCTTGTCAGGCTATACAAATATAGCAAAAATACCACTAGAATACCCTTTGACCACACCAACTTTGGAAACGATTCGCCACACACGTATACATACGTATAGGTATTTGTGAAATCCGGAGACACGAGTTGTTTTCATGATTTTGCACCACCAGTATCTGATACACCGATAAACAGGATTCAGGAACATCAAGTGAATTATTTTTAGTTTTTACGATCACTGGAATGAATCAATGTGTTGACTATTTGCCCGAAACGGTCGAATTAGGAAACCACAAGCCAATCTCCTCAACTGTTTTCCTTCATGCTGGATTTATACTGGATGCAATTATAATTTACCGCATAGTGATTAGTGATGCACTAGTGTTAAACCGTCCGCTCCGCTGGACGATCTATGTATACAGACTACATTTGTTTACGTTTTTATCCGTCATACTACCTAGTTACCCCCGTCAACGGATCCCTGCTCCCAGCGCCAACTATACCATATTCGCTGGCTGCGCCACCTGTGCTCGTAGTTGATGTTCCGCTAACTAAACAGATGGCGCTATCATAGGTCAGCAATTTTGTTGTGTTACTTTTCTCAGCGCAGACATTGTCTTAACATGTAAGAGGACAGTTTGATGTTGGAAAATTTAGAGAACGCATTAATGCATACCACCCATTGCAATTTATTCCAGAATCAATATATTTTATTTACACAATTATTGCTCACATCAATGTGAGAAATACGCAATGCTAATTGGCAGTGGTGGGCAACTTCCGTTACTCCGTTACTCCGTTACTAACGGAACTACTTTTTCAGTAACGAGTAACGATCTCTTGTACTCTTCCAAAACAGGTTAACGGACAAGTAACTTCGTTACTTTATGATCAAGTTCACGTTAACTCCGTTACTCTCTTAATTTTTGTGATGAGAAATGGGCCGGTGGTGAAACAGGACGGGGCACCAATAGCCATGGGAAAATAGAAGTAGAATACAACACCGATATATTACCGAACCAAATATCATCTTAGTTCATTTAAGTAAACGATGTAACCTTTGTTGACCTGTGTAAGAAAAATGAACCCAATGGAACATATGTTTTTTTTTTTTTTTTTTTTTTTTTTTTTGTTGTTTTTTTTTTTTTTTTTTTTTTGATTTTTTTTTTTTTTTTTTTTTTTTTTTTTTTTTTTTTTTTTTTTTTTTTTTTTTTTTTTTTTTTTTTTTTTTTTTTTAATATATAAAAATGGGGTGTTCCAAATTTAAAATCCGCGTCCACAAAATGCCATAGAAAACTGCCAGGGGCCAAACAAGCATCTCAGGTCATCGGAGTCAGGTGACGTGTTCGATTGACCTCATCTTGAATGATTAACCGAGGTCATGACCTCAGTGGAAGCAATAAAATTAAAGCTGTACATTGTTAATATGTTCATGAACAAAACACAACACGTTTGAAAATGCACAAGTTACAAGCATCGGTACTACGGGATGCCAGTTGCGTCTGAAACGGCCTTGAGAAACATGCCATTAGGCCACTGGTCATAGGCAGTAAAAGTTTGAAATTTTCAGAGTACGTGTCAAATTGTTTTAAAGTAAGGTATTGATCGTTAATCGTCGCAATCGGTTGATAAATGCGAAAAATCCCGAAAAATCCCAAACACACAAAAAAAGGGGATGGGATGGCTTCACTGGCGAAGGGTACACTAAAGTAACGGAGTAACGGACTAAAGTAACTTCCGTTACATTTGTTTTCAAAAACTGGATGCTGTTACTGAGCATGGTAAGTATGTAAAGTGCGATTAAAATAAGTCTGATGCTCATTCTTAAAAGAAAAAAACAAACGGAATTAATAATTAGATAATATTTCGTGCTCGGGACTTCCTCAGATCTGACAATTAAAACTGTCAGAGGCCTATTTCACAAAGCAAAAAAGTTTGCAATTACAATGATTTTTTTTGTGATTGCAAAGAATTTCTACAAATGTTTGTAATTTTGATTTTCACAAAACCTCCGCGGCAAGTAAAGCTCAATTTTAACTATTTACAAACTATTTACAACATACGATTTGTTTGTAAAAATGTTTGTAAAAACGCAGTTTCGATTTCACAAAGGTTGACTTCAGTGCAGAAATGTTTGTAATTACAAACTTGTAATCCAGTGGGCTAGATGGTTCTGAATTTTCAGGAAACGTGCATGATTGTTGACTTTTACTGTTAAAGGCCGTTTTATTGGCTGCGGTTGTTTTCGTTGCCGAGGTTGTTGGACAGTGGTTTATTCATACATAAGTATAAACTGCCGAAAAATTTGTTCCCAGCCCAGAAATTCGAGCAGGGAATCTTCCAGCTTTGAAGTGCAGTGCACCTTACGATTGTGCTATTGATTGTGAGTGAAGGGCGCCTCCGACGCAAAGAAACCGGCATGCGGATATATTTGCAGGTCTGCAATGTCTTGTGCAGCGAGCATGTCGCCCTTCGTGTGGAATCAAACTAGGGTTAGGAGTTAAATATGGTGAGAAAACTAAACGATCTTTCTTTCAAGTGCAGGCGTGTTTGTTTGCTCCGCCAAGGCCATAGCATATCATAGTAGGAACCGTCTCCCACTGCGCAGGTATCTGGCGCATACTGTACAATGTCAAATGACGTCACGGGGCACATTTTTTTCTCGGGAGACCAGTCGTTAATACTTGAAACAATACTTTGCAGTGACATTTATGTAAAGAATAGCATAAATAACGTATATTAGCAGTTTTATAAACAAAATCATATTTATGAAACAGAACTTCAGGGGATCCAAAAAGCTATTCCTCCGTTGACGTCATTGCGCTAATCATGCCAACAGCTTATAGGTATTGACTTCCCTCTTCCGCCCGGTGAATTTGCCAAAGTTCTTGAGATTGCGTGTTCTGCTTTACAAACTTTTTTTTTACATAACTTTGTTTACCACCACTTTTTTACCAATCGGTATTCACAGGGCCTGATTGTTTGTGAAATCGCTTTTTGTGAGGTAGAGTAAAAATTTTATTGCGTTTGTAATCACAAACATATGTAATTACAAACTTCTTTGTGAAATAGGCCTCAGATCTGTCAGATCTTGGGAAGTGCCGAGCACGAAATATTATCTAATTGTTAATTCTGTTTTTTTCTTTCTTTTAAGAATGAGCATCAGGCTAATTTTAATCTCACTTTACATTCCGTTACATTTATCTCAAAGTAACGGAGTAACGAGTAACGGAACTACTTTAATGAGTAACGGAGTAACGAGTAACGGAACTACATTTTTTAGTAACGATGCCCACCTCTGCTAATTGCTAGCAAACCGATATCGCTCAAATCAATATAGCAATAACATAATATATCAGAGCCAGTGATAGGCATAGCTAACCAAAAAAGAACCACTAATCCGCTAACTAAAAAATTAGTTCCGCTAACGCTGAGCCGCTAAACCACTCACAAAATTAGCGGAAGCTAGCGCTTACCGCTATTCGCTAACTGTTATCAGATTAATTTTGCTTCCCTTTTTTTTTGCTATAAAACCATTAAAAATAGACCTAGAGAGCTGCAATTTTAGTGTTGCAGCCTAGGCATCGAGCTTTCCAAAAAAGTATAGCATGCGAAGATCAAATGATGATCAAGGTGTGCGCATGTCATTTGTTAGATAAACAAATGAAGCATTTGTGTATTTAATTCAAATAATTTAAACTGAGGCGAAAGGGTGCTCCGTCCCTGTTATTCCCTCTTCATGACATCCCCCTCCGCACTCTAACACCTGAGGATGGTTTGTTAGTGGACTTAAAGTTAGCGAAACTAAATTTAGCGGAAGCTTATTGGTCCGCTAATGGTTTATAAAGTTAGCAGAAACGTTAATCCGCTAAGAGAAACGATAGTTCCGCTAATAAGCGGTTAGCGGATTAGCGGAACCCTGCCCACTACTGATCAGAACCGTTATTGGTCAATGTTCATAGTTATGTGAGTAATGCCGGTGTGCACAAGACATAGGTCTAGCAACCGCATGGAGTTACGCTACAGTTGGAGTAACTCACCCGGGTTGAAGACCAGGACATGTGCGAGTGATACTCAGCTAGGTCACAGTCGAGTCACACTTACAGTTGGAGTAACTCACCCGGTGGAAGATCAGAGACATGTCTGGTGATGCTCAGCTAGTCACAGTCGAGTCTATACTACAGTTGGAGTAACTCACCCGCGGTTGAAGGACCAGAGACATGCCGGTGATTGCTCAGCTAGTCACAAGTCCGAGTTACACTTACAGTGGAAAACTCACCCGGGTTGGAAGACTCAAGAACATTGGCCCGGTGATGCTCAGTCTAGTTCACAGTCGCGATAACTACATTGGAGTAACTCACCCGGGTTGAAATCAGGGGGACATCCAGTGATACTCAGTAGTCCACAGTCAGTATACTACAGTTGGAGTAACTCACCCGGTTTGAAGACCAGAGACATGCCGGTGATACTCAGCTAGTCACAGTCGAGTTACACTACAGTTGGAGTAACTCACCCGGGTTGAAGACCAGGAGACATGCCAGGTGATGCTCAGCTAGTCACAGTCGAGTCATTCACTACAGTTGGAGTAACTCACCCGGGTTGAAGACCAGAGGACATGCCGGTGATACTCAGCTAGTCACAGTCGGTTACGCTACAGTTGGATAACTCACCCGGTTGAAAGACCAGAGACATTGCCGGTGATGTCAGCTGTCACGATCGAGTTAACTACAGTTGGAGTAAACTTCAGCCCCGGGTTGAAGATCAGAAGACATGCGTGATGCTCAGCTAGTCAACAGTCGAGACTTATACTACAGTTTGGAGTAACTCACCCGGGTTGAAGATCGGGGACATGCCGTGATACTCAGCTAGTCACAGTCGAGTTATACTACAGTTTGGAGTAAACTCAACCCGGGTTGAAGGACCAGGGGACATGCCAGTGATACTCAGCTAGTCACAGTCGAGTTATACTACAGTTGGAGTAACTCACCCGGGTTGAGGACCACAGACATGTCGGTGATACTCAGCTAGTCACAGTCGAGTTACACTACAGTTGGAGTAACTCACCCCGGGTTGAAGGACCAGAGACATGCCAGGTGATACTCAGCTAGTCACAGTCGAGTTACGCTACAGTTGGAGTAACTCACCCGGGTTGAAGACCAGAGACAGGCCGGTGATACTCAGCTAGTCACAGTCGGGTTACACTACAGTTGGAGTAACTCACCCGGGTTGAAGACCAGAGACATGCCGTGATATACTAAGTAGTCACAATCGAGTTACACTACAGTTGGAGTTAACCTCACCTGGGTTGAGACCAGAGACATGCGGTGATATTCAGCTAGTCACAGTCGAGTTACGCTAACAGTGGCAGTAAATCACCCGGTGAAGACCATAGGAATTGCCGGTGATGCTCAGCTAGTGACAGCGAGTTACACTACAGTTGGAGTAACTCACCCGGGTTGAAGACCAGAGACATGCCGTGTACTCAGCTATCACAGTCGAGGTACAACTACAGTTGGAGTAACTCAACCCGGGTTGCAAGACCAGAGCATTTGCCGGTGATTACTCAGCTTTTAGTCACAGCGAGTTAACTACAGTTGGGTAACTCACCTGGGTTGAAAAGACCAGAGACATGCCGGTGATACTCAATCTAGTCACAGTCGAGTACGCTAACAGTTGGAGTAACTCACCCGGGTTGAAGACCAGGGACATGCCGGTGATGCTCAGCTGATCGACGGTAATGCTGGACGGCTTTTGCCGCTCCTGGCCGGTCCAGCGCATGCCGCTCTTCTCCCGGAGTATCTTTAGCTCGCCGGGGGACAGCTGGCTCAGTCCGGCTCTGTCGGTTGGCTGACTGCTCGGGCCATTCGGACAAACGTGATGGAGACCCACAGTTGGTCTTGCCCGGCGGGACCTCTCGTCACCGCGCAACCCTCATGGGCTGGCGAGGCGGGCGGTGACCGCAGCCCTGCCGCCACCGCCGCCGCCGCTGCCGCAGCCACCAACTGCCGCAGCCGTCCCTCCAACAGAGTGACACCCACGGACTCAGTGGAGCCGGGAGGAGCGGCGCACGCGCCACAGTGGAGACGGGAGGAGCGGCACAGGTCCACAGTGGAGCCGGAAGGAGCGGCACAGGTCCACAGTGGAGCTGGGAGGAGCGGCACAGGTCCACAGTGGAGTCGGGAGGAGCGGCACAGGTCAACAGTGGATCCGGGAGGAGCGGCACAGGTCCACAGTGGAGTCGGGAGGAGCGGCACAGGTCAACAGTGAAGCCGGGAAAGAGCGGCACAGGTCCCACAGTGGAGTCGGAGGGCGCACAAGCGTCCACAGGCTGGAGCCGGGAGGAGCGGCACAGGTCCACAGTGGAGCTGGGAGGAGCGGGCACAAGTCCACAGTGGAGCCGGGAGAGCGGCACAGGTCCACCAGTGGAGCCTGGGAGGAAGCGACACAGGTACACAGTGGAGCCGGGAGGAAGCGGGCAACAGGTCCACCAGGGAGGCGGGAGGAGCGGCACAGTCCACAGTGGAGCCGGGAGGAGCGGCACAGGTCCACAGTGGAGTCGGGAGGAGCGGCACAGGTCCACAGTGGAGCCGGGAGGAGCGGCACAGGTCCACAGTGGAGCTGGGAGGAGCGGCACAGGTCCACAGTGGAGCCGGGAGAAGCGGCACAGGTCCACAGTGGAGCTGGGAGGAGCGACACAGGTACACAGTGGCAGCCGGAGAGCGGGCACAGGTCTTACAGTGGAGCCGGGAGGAGCGACACAGGTCCACAGTGGACCTGGGAGGAGCGGCACAGGTCCACAGTGGAGCCGGGGGGAGCGGCACAGGTCCACAGTGGAGCCGGGAGGAGCGGCACAGGTCCACAGTGGAGCCGGGAGGAGCGGCACAGGTCCTGGGAGAGCGAAAGGATCGAGTTGATGTCTTTAAAGTAACTGCGTCAGTACTGTAGTTATGTACTTGCTGCAACCGTACATATGTAACTGCGTCCAGCAGCGATATTTAAAAAAGCATATGTATGTGCCTATATATGTAGTTGCTCTCTCAGGTCTTTACCCGTTGTAGGTACACTGTTGGGCAGTTCGTTCAATGGTCTTTTCGTTGACAATTTTTGCCAGTTGAGAGCGGTGATATGTTGGTAACAAAATATGCTGCATTGGTTCACAGAAATAGAAGCTATGACATAAATGACCACACTTAATAATTCGCCTTTCACCTCAATATTAAATGAGACTATAGCTGCCATAAAGGCTCGTTCTTAGCTGATATTAGAAAACGAATTACTATGGGCTGGACTTATTCGCTATTTAGTGTCACAGAGACGACACAAAGACTGATCAAGTTGTAAATATTGTGTCGAGTAAGTGTCGCATAATTAGTTGATGTCCAACGAATTATCCCGTAGGTGTGATTACTGCGACAATTATACCATCGTTTATTATTTAGCTTTCCTTAGCAAATGAGCTTTATTCCATGATTTATTTTTCATACAGTTTCCAGAAAAAAACATCACATTTTCAACACACTTTAAAATATGTAGTACCAAAATAAGCTTATGTTTAATCGCCTTATAACACGTTATACAATGTGATTTTCTTTCGTAGCATAGTTGGAAATGAAGAGCATCCAAAATTGCCCGTAACCTAGTTGACAGGATGTTTTGCTCACGCTTAGTCATGACCTTTTAAACAAATCAGCAACACAGACTGACTTTTTTCTGCTTAGAAACATGCGGCAGCTCTGTTAGCAGCTATTCCAAACCACGCAGAACCAGTCAACGGAATGGCGATGGGGATAACAGAGTCTTCACTGCCCACCGCTCTGACGGCGCCGAGCGGCCTGCCCGCCGGCCTGCCAACACCTGCCTAAGCGCCGAGCGGCCTGCCAGCACCTGCCTAAGCGCCGAGCGGCCTGCCAGCACCTGCCTAAGCGCCGAGCGGCCTGCCAGCACCTGCCTAAGCGCCGAGTGGCACTGGCCGATTCGTGCCTACGTGGTGACTGCGCCGAAACTGAAGCCGCCTGCCAGCCGTCAGCGTCACGCCAACCATCCAGCAGCGAGCGGATAGCGTCACGCCAGCCATCCAGCAGCGAGTGGATAGCGTCACGCCAGCCATCCAGCAGCGAGCGGATAGCGTCACGCCAACCATCCGGCAGCGAGTGGATAGCGTCACGCCAACCATCCAGCAGCGAGTGGATAGCGTCACGCCAACCATCCAGCAGCGAGTGGATAGCGTCACGCCAGCCATCCAGGCGGCTGATGTCCGCCGTCTGTCACGAAACCATCCGTCACGAAAGGCCGTCATCCCGTCTGACTGCCTGTCTATCTCCCCAGCCAGCTCTCAGTAACAGAAGCCGTCACATCACAATGATGGTCTTTTCAGTCAACATCAGCCGCCGCCGCCGCCGACAGAGATCCCACAGGCTAATGAGTCAACGTACCAGTAAGACGACTTAATCGGCGAAGAACGAGCGAGACCGTAGACACCCGATAGCAAAGAAATTGATCTGCTGTCATCTTAACTCCACATTGCCAATGGTGTGGTACTTCAAACCACACACCATAACTGAACGTGATAAGGGTATCCCAATTATAGTCCCAACAACTTGCAGTGTTTTAGTTTCTAATTACTCGCCGCGTTTTACACTCGAGCGAGGTTGTAGAAGCATCGCCGTGATTCCTGATTTGTCCGATAGATGGAAGCACGACATCGCCTAAAGATAGGCTGCAACGTAACACATAACTGCATTGCGGTACAGTATTCTTAACAACGGGATTGTATAATACGGGAACGTCTGTGATACTTTGCTTGGGAATGGTTGGTGGTGGCACCAACAGGAGGGGGGGGGGTGAGTCCTGCTTATCCTGTAATTCCTGTTCAACCGCCAACTGTTGTCCTGTTTTTAAGACAGACTAAGGGACATCTTAGGCTGGAAAAGTGCCCACATCCTATCCGACAGGTCCCGATTAATCCGATATGTTGCCACCCTATATTTTGCAGCACCGTTCGTTCAGGTTTTGTGGTTTTCGCCACCACCTTATCTCTGGCCTGAAGCGTCGATAATTTGGTAGTGATGTACCTATTAATCTTGGCATGGAAATTCATGAAAAATATCGAATTTTATGTAGTGAAAAATAGATAATTGCTGCTGTCGTTGGAACAAAACACTGTTTTCTTCAATATTGCTTAGTTTACCGGAAGTATGCCATAAGTGAGGTGTTTTATTAGCGCAGCAGAAATGACCGGCTCTGCAGCTGCCGGTCCTGCAGAGTGTACGCGGTGACATCACCGCGCACTTTGAAATGTCTTTACGTGCAGAAGAGGTCATTTCAATAAAAATGTGGCTACCGTGGGACTCAGGCCACCTTTATAAGTAGGTACGTTTAACTATGTATCTCAATTATTCTGGAAAACCGTGTAATCTATTTAAAGGAAATAGTTCACCTTGGATTGCTTTTTTCAAACACAATTTGATTTATATTTTAAAATACAACTTCTTTTCATATTTTAAAAAATAGCCATACATCGCGCCGATTCAGGACAGAAGGACGTACATAATTAACTTTGTCAAAACTATATGCGTACTCTGCAATGTCAAACGAAAAAATCGAATGGCTCAACCAATCAGATTCAAAAATAGCCGCGTTAGATTATTTATGACAGGGTTTCAGAGTCTTGACCGGTTTCGCGGTCAAAACCAGACCAAAATCTGTGTTTGTGTTTCACAATCAAAAACATCCTGTCCGGGCCAGTTTTTCATGAGGAAGTCGAATCTGGAATAAAAAAGCAAGACATTAACTATTTTTTCAATCCCGTGAAGGTCCCTAATTTTCGTTCGTTCAATTTTTTTTTCGTTCAATCCCTAATCAAATCTCGTTTTCGCGCGGTTGCCTTGTTAAAAATCCACAGTTTTTGGAAAAGGCGTTATTTCTGCAGGAAAAACAATAGTTTATGGAGACAGGATGTTCAGGTACAATAGCTATTGGTTTTCTAACAGATTTACCGCGTTTTGTAAAAACTGTGGGTTTTTTAACACGAGGGTGATTTTTTACAAGTTAATGTCGACAACAACACGCGAGCACGAAACAATCATTTGCCGACCACCAATATAGCTCCGCAAAAGTTTGTCTGATGCACCATTTTGCTCCTTACGCTTTTGTTCAATCGATCATGTTTAAATTTGTGCTATTTATATAACCCGATAAGGGTAGAAGGATGGTTTTATGGGAAATGGTTTCTAAATTGGCCTATTTGAATACAGTTTTTACTCTGGTCAGTTCGGCTAAGATCCAACGCAGCGTCTAAATAAAATGCGAGGAAGTAATTAAACCGATATGCTCTGAAAGTAAATTAAATGAGTAAGAGAATGAGCATAGTGCGAACTCCGGCAAGCGTATAGTTGTAGTACTACGGCTCTTCGAATCTGGGCGACCAAATATTTTTTACCGTGAAAAACGCGTTTTTTGCTCATTTTTGTGTCTTTTACGCCGAATTATTCATACTCAGAGTGAATATATGCAAATTTTGAGGATGTCAAATGAAATTCCACATACATTCCAATATTTTGACGTCAAGTTTGTCAAGATTGGTTGAAAACTGGCGCGTGTATCTTTTTTTTACATCCGTGTCCGCGAAATAGGTCATGAATCCGAAACCCTGTCTTATAGCGTCTGCCCAGGACTCAGGAGGGTCTAAGGTCTACATTCTTGACATTCTTTATGTAAGGCCCACATTCCTTCGACAAAAAGTCCAATATATTCGGCTGGAGAGCCTTTTCAGCCAAGACAACTTGCAGGAAGGGTTTTTTCAACATGGGCTACACAACAGCCATCTTAGTTCAAAACCCATGTTGAAGGTGAACTATTTCCTTTAAGGGGGTCACGGCCGCTTTGCTCTCCCCTGGATCTGCTAGTGCACCCACGTCACTTTGTGACGCTAATGCGCACTAGCCAATAGGAGTGTAACAATGAGCTTTCTCTTTCACGTCAGTCGAGTCACTGTCGGGAACTAACAGAACGAGCAGAAAGCAATCATATGAAATGCATGCCATTGACTCTTATTAAACTAGCAGGACATGCGTCGCCGACTTGGATCCGAAAGTGGCAGTTTGTGTTCTACCCACACCAACTACCTGAGCTAGTAGCCACTTACCTGACAAGTTCGAAGTTTGATAATAGCAAAGGTGTCTATCGTATCTGTGCACTGCGCAGTGTTGTGACGTTGACCCATGCAGGGAATTAGTAATTAAAGCGGTTCGATTATATATGCTTGGCTGTACCAAACGTGTAAAGCTTTCATTTACTGAAACCATATAGTATAAACAATATTATTTTCACGATTGTTAGCAAATTGGATTCATTATAACCAGAAAGGACATTACCGGTAACGTAACTTTTGATGGTCTATAGTTATCCAATAATATCTAAGAGCAATTAACATAGGCCCCTTGTGCGTTTTTCTAAAATGCCAACATATTAATGAGTTACAGGACCATTATTATCGTATACCGGTAAACACTAACCGTTAGCTTAACGACCAGCTGTATGTGGTTTTCCCAAACGTGTGTACTAGAGTTGCAGAATTCTGGTCCCAGCGATCCAGCGCTGGGACCAGAACTAGTCACGGCCGTGACTGAAGCTGTGACTAGCCAGGCCAGCGCCATAAGGTTAGCACTGCAGCGCCGTGACTAAAGCTGTGAGTTGCCAGCTCACTCCGAAGCCGTGACTAGGCTGTGACCAAATATTTATGTTTTTGCACCTCTAGTGTGTACATCAAAATATTCGTAGACGTCCGTAGCAGGAGTTCAGCCAGGGAGCACAGAGGGGCACCTCCCTGAGGGAGGCTCCCTCCCATTGGCCGACTCCGACACCAAACAAATGATCGGTGACGTCCCTGTTCACAACCATTTAGGGACCCTGCAAAATATAGTGGCCTAAATCCGAGGAGATACCTTTTCGCGCCATTTTTTAGGGAGGCTCTTTGCCGACGGGGCCCCTGGGGATGTCGTGCCCCTTGTCGAATGTCTGGCTGCGCCCCTGGTTCATAGGATCATTGGCGTTGGATATCACCCCTTTGCTAGGCGACGGGCTCAGCTCGCACTACCGCCCCCACCCGATCACACGTGACCCTGGTTGTTTCGACGTCGCCTCGGGCCACTGGAGGGTGACGTCAGTGTGTGACGACACCCTGACTTGGCCGGGCCGGTTTATAGTCAGCCCCGGGCGGGCTCGGCCGTCACTGCCCGTCTGGTCTGCAGTGGGACGGCAGGGCTGCGGTCCCGCCCGCTCGCCAGCCATGAGGGTGAACGGTAACCAGAGGTCCCGCGGGAAGCCCAATGTGGTCTCCATCACGTTGTCCGACTGGCCGAGTCAGTCAGCAAGCGGACAAAGAGCGGACTGAGGCCAGTGTCCCCCGGCGAGCTAAAGATACTTCGGGAGAAGAGAGGCATGCGCTGGACCGCACCGGAGCGGGCACCACCGTCCAGCATTACCGTCGATCAGCTGAGCATCACCGGCATGTCCCTGGTCTTCAACCCAGGTGAGTTACTCCAACTGTAGTATAACTCGACTGTGACTAGCTGAGCATCACCGGCATGTCTCTGGTCTTCAACCCGGGTGATTACTACTCCAACTGTAGGTAACCTCGCCTGTGACTAGCCTGAGCATCACCGGCCTGTCTCTGGTCTTCAACCCGGTGAGTTATCTCAACTGTAGTGTAACTCGACTGTGACAGCTGGAGTATCACCGCAAATGTCTCTGGTCTCAACCCGGGTGAGGTTCTCCAGCTGTAGTGTGACTCGACTGTGAAGTGAGTATACGCATGTCTCTGTCTTCAACCGGTGGATTACTCCAAACTGTAAGTATCAACTCGATGTGATAGGTTGATGTATACCGGCATGTTCTCTGGTCTTCAACCCGGGTGAGTTACCTCCAGCTGTAGTTGGGATCGACTGTGACTAGCTGAGTATCACCGGCATGTCCCTGTTCAACGGGAGTTACTCCAATGTGTGTACTGCCTGTGACTAGCTCAGTATCACCGGCATGTCTCTGTCTTCAACCCGGGTGAGTTACTCCCTGTAGTGTGATCTCGCTGTGACTAGCTGAGTATCAACCGGCATGTCTCTTGGTCTTCAACCGGGTGAGTTCTCCAGCTTTTAGTGTGACTGACTGTGAACTAGCTGAGTATCACCGGCATGGTCCCTGGTCTTTCAACCCGGGTGAGTTACTCCACTGTAAGTGTAACTCGACTGTGACTTAGCTTGAGCTATCACCGGCAATGTTCTGGTCTCAACCCGGGTAGTTACTCACTGTAGTGTGCCTCGACTGTGACTAGCTTGAGTACAGGCAATGTCTCTGGTCTTTCAACCGGGTGAGTTCTCCAATGTAAGTATAACTCGACTGTGACTAGTGAAGTATACCGCATGTTCTGGTCTTCAACCCGGGTGAGTTTACTCCAACTGTAAGCGGTACTCGACTGTGACTAGCTGAGTATCACCGGCCAATGTCTCTGGTCTTCAACCCGGGCTGAGTTACTCATGTAGTGTACTCGACTGTGACTAGCGTTGAGCAATCACGGCAAATGTCTTTCTGTCTTTCAACCCGGGTTGAGTTACTCCAACTGTAGTCGTAACTCGACTGTGAACTAGCTGAAGTATCACGGCATGTCTTCTGGTTCTTCAACCCGGTGAGTTCTCAATGTAGTGTAACCTCGATGTGCTAGTGAGTATCCCGGCTGTTCTGGTCTTCAACCCGGGTGAGTTACTCCAATACTGTAGTGTAACTCGACTGTGACACTGAGTACTCACGGCATGTCTTCTGGTCTTCAACCCGGGTGAGTTACTCAACTGTAGTGTGACTCGACTGTGCACTAGCTGACCATCACCGCCCTGGTCTCTGGTCTTCAACCTGGGTGAGTTATCCAACTGTAGTGTAACAGACTGTGACTAGCTGGTATCACCGGCATGTCTCTGGTTTCACCGGGTGGAGTTTTCTCCAACTGTAGTGTATCGACTGTGTGACAGCTGAGTTATACCGGCATGTCTCTGGTCTTCAAACCGGTGAGTTACTCCACCTGTAGTGTGACTCGACTGTGATAGTGAGTACACCGGCATTCTGTGGTCCTCAACCCGGGTGATTTACTCCAACTGTAGTGACTCGATGTGATAGCTTGAGATCACCGGCATGTCTCTGGTTTTAACCCGGGTGACCCTTACTCAACTGTAGCGTAACTCGACTGTGACTAGCTGAGCATCAACCGGCATGGCTCTGGTCTTCAACCCGGGTGAAGTTACTTCCAACTGTAAGTAGTGACTCGACTGTGACTGATGCAGTATCAACCGGCATGTCCTCTGGTCTTAACGCCGGTGATTACTCCAACGTAGTGTAACTCGACTGTGACTAGCTTGAGTATCACCGGCTATGATCTCTGGTTTCAACCCGGGTGAGTTACTCCAACTGGTAGGTAACTCGACCTGTGATAGCTGAGTATACGGCATGTCCCCTGGTCCTTCAACCCGGGTGTTTACTCCAACTGTATAATAAACCCGAACTGTGACTCAGCTGAGTACCGGCATGTCTCTGGTCTTCACCCGGGTGAGTTACTCCAACTGTAGTATAATCGACTTGTGATATGCTGAGTAATCACCGAATGTCTCTGGTCTTTCAACCGGGTGTTTTACTCCAATGTAGTGTGACTCGACTGTGACTAGTGAGTAATACGGCGTCCTCCTGGTCTTCAACCCGGTGAGTTACTCCAACTGATGTACTCGACTGTGACTAGCTGAGTATCACCATGTCCTCTGGTCTTCAACCGGGTGAGTTACTTCAACTGTAGTGAACTCGACTCGTGGACTAGCTGAGCATCAACCGGCACTGTCCCTGGTCCTCAACCCGGGTGAGGTTACCCAACTGTAGCGTAACTTCGACTGTGACTAGCTGAGTATCACCGGCATGTCTCTGAGTCTTCACCCGGGTGAGATACTCAACTGTAGTGTGACTCGACTGTGACTAGCTGAGTATACCGGCATGTCCCTGGTCTTCAAACCCGGTGAGTTACTCCAACGTACGTAACTCGACTGTGACTACTGAGTAATCACCGACATGTTCTGGTCTTCACCCGGGTGCGTTACTGCAACGTGCTGGTAACTCGACTGTGACTATGAGTATACGCATTCTCTGGTCTCAACCCGGTGAGTTACTCCAGTCAGTGTACTCGAACTGTGACAGCTGACTCACCGGCATGTCTCTGGTCTTCAACCCGGGTGATTTACTCAACTGTATATATCGACGTGACTAGCTGAGCATGCACGCGCATGTCTCTGGTCTTCAACCCGGGTGATTACTCCAACTGTAGTGTAAACTCGGACTGTGACTAGCTTGAGTATCAATCCGCATGTTCTGGTGTCCTCAACCCAGGTGAGTTACACCAATGTAGTTAATCGACTGTGACTAGCTGAGCATACCCGGCATGCTCGGTCTTCAACCGGGTGAGTTACTCCACTAGTTCACTCGACTGTGACTAGCTGAGTATACCGGCTGTTCTGTCTTCAAACCGTGGTGAGTTACTACTCCAACTGTCGTATAAACTCGACTGTGACTAGCTTGAGCTCACGCTATGTCTCTGGTCTTCAACCCGGGGGTTAACTCCAATGTAGTGTAACTCGACTGTGACTAGCTGAGTATCACCGGCTGTCCTGGTCCTTCAACCCGGGTGAGTTACTCCAATGTAAGTGTAACTCGATGTGATACTAGTATCACGGCATGTCTCTGGTCTTCAACCCGGGGAGTTCTCCAACTGTAGTATAACTCGACTGTGACTAGCTGAGTATCACCGGCAGGCGGCATGACATACTATATCCAGATAATTATAATCAGCCAGTCACGAACCACGGGGACACTATGAGCCATGAGCAGACACGACACTAGAGTAAGTGTGAAAATTGTGTATCCAAATAACAAGCAACCAAGTTCGTAACATTCCAGCTATAAGCGGTGGACTATAACTTATGATTGGCGATGCGATAGAATATAAGATTAAAACAGGATATAAGACCAAAGCTCTGATGCCTGTGCGTTACATTTTGACAGAAACCACATTGCTTTAACCAAAACATTGTTGAAATGTTTGCCGAATAAATAGGGCTGCGGACACACAGGGTCATGTGCAGGAGCCAATATTTGACGCAAATACCCAGCATGCCGCGGAAACCAATCAAAATGAAGCAATAAAAACAAACGTGATCTGGTGCAACTATCGTCTGTTACCCAGCTGCGGCAGGTGGAAAGTTGCTCGTGAAGCCACGCGTTAACAATCAGATTTTTCAGACGTATGCTATAAAGGCGGATTTAATGTAAAAATGGTTATAGCACCATTGGTCTATTTTAGCCCTGGAATGACGAATCAGGTGAACAATAAGAAACCTTTGCTTTGGAATTATTACTGCTCCGTGAATTGATGTCCTCATATTGTGCGACGTACTGGCCTGTTTTCCACACTTCACAAACATCATTCCAACCGATATATTAGTAAGTGAAAGGCAAGAATGTGTGTGCACCAGCGTGTGAACGTAGCATGGTTTATGCTACAGCAGCTACAACTCTCATTATGGGAGTGTTAACGTTTCCCTCATGGTTATTGACTGCCCTTTTATTTATCCGTGCGTTTGCGTCGAGTGTGTTCTATATCTGTGTGTTTGTGTCAGTGTGTTCGTATCAGGTGTTTTCTATCTATGCATATTTGTTGCTGCCTGTGTGTGCCGCAGGTGCATTCTATCTCTGAATGTTTGTGTCTACATGAGTGTATGACATACTCACATTGGCAGGTACGACGTGCGTTCTGTTTTACCTACATGTGTCTCTGTGTGTGCCGCAGGTGTGTTCTATTTATATGTGTGTGTGTCTGCACTGAAAGACAAATTTACTCAGAATTCAGATTACCTGAGTCGTCAATACTCACTAGCGTAATACTCGCGATACTCAGGGCAGTACTCATGTTATACCAACGTAACACTCATGTCGCGGTGAGTATTTTTGCGTGAGTTGCCAAAACCCAGTAATGTATTGTATTACTCATCCTACCAACACTGATACTCAGTACTCACCTAACTCACTCCGACATGAGTGCTACCTTGGTATAACATGAGAACGTATCGTGAGTATTACGTTAGTGAGTATTGACGACTCAGGTAATCTGAGTTCTGTGTATACTTTGCTTTCAGTGTGTGTGTGTGCACGCTGAAGGTGAGTTCTATCTCTGTATGTATGTGTCTCTGTGTGTGCCGCAGGTCCTTTATATCTTTGTATGTTTGTGTCTGCGTACCTATGTACGCCGCAGGTCCGTTCTATCTCTGTATGTTTGTATCTGCGTGTGTGTAACATATCCGTTCTATCGCTGTATGTTTGTGTCTCTGTGTGCGACGTGCATGAAAGGTGCGTTCTGGCTGTACCGCCTGTCTTTAAGGTGTGTCGCAGGCCCGTTTTCTCTGATGTTTGTTGTCTACCTCTGAGTGTGGCAGGTGCCGTTCTGGTGTAACCGTGAGCTTCTGTGTGTGTCGAGGCCTTATTCTCTGAATGTTTGTGTCTATCTCTATGTGTGTGGGGTGCGTTTCTGGCTGTAACGTGAGCCTCTGTGTGTGTCGAGGTCGTTATATCTCTGAATGTTTGGTGTCTATCTCTTGTGTGTGGCAGGTCGGTTCTGGCTGTGTCGTTTGCCTCTGTGTGTGTGCAATGGCCGTTATATATCTTGAATGTTTGTATCTCTCTCTATGTGTGTGCAGGTGCGGTTCTGGCTGTACGGTGTCTTTAAGGTTGTCGTCGCAGGTCCGTTATATTCATCTGAAATGTTTGGGTGTCTACCTCTGAGTGTGTGGCAGGTGCGTTCTGGCTTGTCCGTGAGCTTCTTGTTGTGTCGCAGGCCCGCCTATATCTCGTGAAATGTTTGTGTCTATCTCTTGTGTGTGGCAGGTCGTTTGGCTGTACGTGAGCTTCTGTGTGTGTCGCGGCCCGTTATAGTCTCTGAATGTTTTGTCTATCTCTAGTTGTGTGGCAGGTGCGTTTGGTGCGTCGCGCCCATCTGGCTGGCTCATCATCTGCCTGCTGATCTTGGCTGGTGTGCAGCTGAGCGCTGTGCGTGTTCCGTCTGTCGCAGGCGACGTGCGCACCTGGTCCGCCGCCACCGTCGCAGACATTCCGCTGCCGGCCATCACCGTCTGCCACGGCAACCGCTTCAAGAAGAGCGTCGTGCTGCGCCACCAGCTGGCCGACGGCGCCAGCTGGCCGAGCTGGCACCAGCTCGGCTACCAGACGCTCAACTGGAGCTCCTTCGACGGACTGGACCAGTTCTACAATACAGCCTCCTACAGCTGGAACGACATGGTGCTCTCCTGCAAGGTAGGCGGTAAGAGTTGCAGCGACATCGGGACGTTTCGCACCGTGCCAACCCTGCTCAACGGCATGTGCACCACCTTCAACACCAACGTCACCGTCACGAAGCGGCTGGCCAGCTCACAGATCAATCTGGTGCTACAAGAGAACGAGCCGCTGGACGAGTTTGAGCACAATGCCTGGAAGGTGTTCCTGCATCCACAAGACGTGTACTACAGCGATATTATCTTCTTCTCCGGGCTTGTCGCCTCAGTGAAGGTCTTCGGCAATCGCATGCATCAGGTGAAAGTACATCGCACGATCACTGAAGAGCTGCCGAACGGCTTTGGCGATGGCTGCAATGCGACGAATGACGCACTCTGTGCGTATCAGAAGTGTATCGGTGTCTGCCTCATGACCGGCATGAGGATACAGGTGGCCTCCAAGGCCCACGAATCACCTCTCTGCGCTGTTCCGTGGGTCGGGAAGGGCGCCTACGGGTCCAACCCGCCGCCATGTCGGTCCATGGAAGAGCTGGAGGGCTCTTCGATGGGCACGCACAAGGGCGTCAACGAGGAGATGTTCGTGGCGTGGGCGTCAAAATGCCCGTGCACGCAGTCCTGTCGCTCAGACCGGTACCACATTGAGGAGCACGAGAAGTGGCACATAGATGAGACCAGCATCTACCTGTCGTACCCGTTGGCTCGCGGTGGCACCCACGGGGCCGTGATGCTCTGGCTCTCGGACGTGGAGGAGCATATCGACGAGCGCGAGGCGTACTCGGTCAACACGTTCATCGCTGAAGTCGGCGGCAACTTGGGCCTTATGCTCGGCGGCTCTCTGCTCACCTTGGTCGAGATTATCGACTGCGTCGTCGCCACGTGTCTGTCGCGCCGGCAGAAGAGAGCACGGCAGCAGCACTGAGACAGGGCGGAGGCACCTCTGATCAAGGAGGTCCCGAGCAGGACGTTAAGAGACGTGCTTATTCGAGTGCAGTTTCAGGTGAATTAAACATCTTCTAGCACCAGTGGCGTGGTAAACGCACAATTATCATAATAATATATGAGAATCAAAGAAGTTTATGAGGACGGTGGAGGTTCGTTTGAGATAGTGACATCTACTATACTGCAGGGTCTGCAAAGAGATTTTGACCTGAGCGGTAGCTTCTCGCTTGTGATCAGCTTGCGTGGTGCGGGGTCGGGGATGTATGCAAATTATATGCACATGCCAGCAGCGTTGGATTTCTGGCCGCTTTCGGCCTCAGCCCTTCGGGTCAAGCTAATCCCCGGGTCATGCTGCCGCCGCATGCCCCCGTGGAGGTGCAAACTTTGTGCACAACTGAGTTATATTCTGGACTCCTAGAATATACCTAGATTATGAAATATAATGCATAATTCCAAGTAATAAGTACGTACCACGCTAAATATACCCTCTTGTATTCTGTAGTCCGGAATATTACTATTATGTGGTTCAGAATATGACTCATTTGTGAGCAAAGTTTGCATCTCAACTGTGTTTACTTCGGCAGCGTTTGCTGTACCCGAAAGGCTGAGGCTGAAACGGGAGTAACTCACTGAAGAGAGCAAAATACACCGGACCAGAAAACGGCCAGAAATCCAACACTGCATGCCAGCATCAACAAGGAGTATGGATGACAACAACAGCTTGCTGAAGGACTCCGGGTCTTCGCTTCGTAACATGGGTCACATGAAATAATTAACTACCCACAAGAACAACCCGTGATATTTTGAACCAGTGGTTTGCCCGTGTATCAGCATGTAAGTGCTCCATCACATAGGTAACACGTTATGGTGCATTTTTTTATTCCCAGTTGACTACGTTCGGTGCGAGTGTGACGGTTTCTTCAAGCACCTCGTCCACAGGCTATGATGAACGGCGCTGGAGACAAATATTTACATTGGAGAATCAACAAATAACATACATAAACATGACCAGGATATACCGATCAGAAATGTCTGTCATATGTTGCCGCCTAGCATGTGATTAAGCTCTCGGTTAGTTTTCCTTTACCCAGATTGCCGATGTCTGCTACAACATGGCCACAAGTCGACGCTGCATAGCGCATAGTTTATTTTATCGGAGCACCCTGCGCAGTAATCGCATTTTAGTATGACCAGGCCAAAAATACGACCAAAAATATTGGTCACCTGTGCAGACCTTGTCTTGAAGCAAATACAAATAAAAAATCCCTTTCAAATTGGCATTGGCCCTCATTCTGTGTACAAACTCCTCCAAGAGCGGCGCCACCTTCCGAAAGTAGGGGGGGGGGGGAGACATTTTCAATTTGACTCTTTCCATGCAACGTTCATAGGCGTAATGGTAAAATGCGAAAACGTCCCCACGTCCCTCCCCCTTTGGCACCGCCCTTGACGACATTGCGTAAAAGCTTTGTACCGCGCCCCGCGGTCAAAAATGGGCATTTGACAGAAAAAGCTTGGGACGCAAAGAACCTTGTTCATTATCACATCCGGGTGAATCTCAGTAATGACGGAACGCAAACTAAAAAATATCTTGCAAACATGAAAATGAACAATCTGTTTGCTTTGAGCATATTCGAAATAGGCAGAAAAGAAAGCGCTTGTAATATGACCACTTCTTTCCCGTGTTGTTTAAATACTGCACCGCAAAGCAGCTATGTGCTGCGGTACAACCTATCTTCAGGCGACACCCTGCTGCCATCTATCGGATAAATAGGGTATCACGAAGATGCCGCCGCCGACACACGCGACCAGACCTAATAGACCTAGTTTTATGAAACATTTATTTTACATAAGCCAACTTGCTCTATAGAGCACCGAACGGAGGCACAGCATTGACGATGTCCAAGGGTTGTTATGTTTTGTACTGATGCACTATCCGGGGGCCCGTTGTGTTCAGTACCATTACCAGGGGCCCCCTGACCGACAAAGTGGTTTCCGATAGTCCAAGGGGCCCCGAGATGCCAGCAAGAGTAGCCCTCTGACTTTCATTGGGGAGACCGTGCCAATTCAATTTCCAGCTAATGGGTCCCCATAGCCGGGCATCGACCACGGGGCCTCTATCTTGGTACCTGGAGGACCTCCTTGTCTATGCAACAGGGGCCCCTGCCACTTCAGTACCTACTGCCCGGAGCCCTGACCGACCAGAAGGGGCTTTTTCATTGCCTCAGGGTCCTGAGAAAGCGCCAAAGAGGCCCCTTGTATCCGCCCCTGGGGGCCCCTCAAGGTGAGGCGATAATTTTAGGAAAAAAAAACGATACCTAAATAAAACCAAAGTTGGAAATGGGGCCCCCACTCAAAACAGTCAGGCCAAATGCCAAATACTGTTATATTTGGAGAGCAGGTAGACTGGACCCTCAATTTTGTAAATAGGGGGCCTTTTTCAAGAAGCCTGGACAATATTTACATGGGTCAGTCATTGCTCCCGGGAGCCCTTGTCCTTGCGATCCATGAAATCCCTAGATGGCTTTAAAACAAGAGCCCCGATCAGGGGCGGATCTAAAACGGTAATTTGAAGGGAACATTTTTTTGGGGGGGGCAAAGCCCGACAAAACTTAAATAAATCTGCAACTTAATCTGATTCCGCTTGCTTATTAAATTGAAAACTGATTTATAACAAACTTTCCTTAGTAAAAGTTGCTTAGATTTTCTTTTATATCAAGAAATGTCAATTTTGCTCCAATTTCAGACTATTTTAGGGGAGAGGCATGGCTGGATTGCCCCATGGATTTGCCCCTGCCCCGGGCGACACCCTAGGTGCCCGGTCGATCCTCGAGGAGCCTAGCCGACATTCCTGGATCCCCGGCCGACCCTCAAATGGATGATTTATTGACCCTGTTATCACATGGGCCCTATTTCAAAAGGGACACGTACCGCCCTTCAGGAGGAGGAAATGTCCAGTTTGCCCCCTTCCTCCCTTCTTGGGTACGCCTATGGCTGTATGTTACATTTTCTTAATGAAGACAATCTCATACATTGCAAAATATAGCTAAAGCATAATAAAACAAAACTGGAAATACCACAAATGGATGACAAAATAACCTTCTAGCAATTCAGTGATATCCGACCGTACAATGTTTTCTTCAATTGCATACACCCGGGTTAGCAGCCCTTTCAGTTTTCGAATGCTTTCGCGATTCCTGATTCCTGACCGACAACATGCAATGTCCTGGTGTAACATGGCAGATGACCTACATTTAGCCTCTGTATCAATAAAAAATTAAAGCTAAAACGCAGCGCGAAGCAAAAGAAACTACGCAAGCTATAGTCCAAAGTTATACGAGACGCAAAATGATGCAGAGCAAACAAATTGCGTGGACGCACCTACTAAGCCAGAATTTTGTTTTTTTTTTTTCCAGAGACTGTCCCGTATTAACTCGATCTTCTCAAGAGACTGCGCCCTGCCTGATACCCGATCCTTCTCAGAGACTGATTCTGCGTGGGGATCTAGAAAGCCTAGAGAGGTGGCGTCGCCGCGAAACAGCGGCGCCTCGTCTACGATATTAAGAGCCGGGAATGTCGGTGACGGAGCCGCCGCTGGTTCGGGCGACTCCACCGTTGGAGCCGGGGACGCCTCCTGTATTGAGCATCCACCGTGGCGTTTGCCTTCGAAGGCTCGCACCGCTCACGTCTCTCTATTCCTCGGTCCGCATGAACGGCTATTTTCTCCCAGGTTAATAAAATTGCGCTCGTCGCTGCCTCTAACAGATCGGGGCATTACCTCACAAAATCTGTCACCAACCATGTTTACCGTCTCGACTCGCGACATTGTTTAATTTATGCCCCGCCCCGACCCACCAACAAAACTTGGTCCAGACTCGTCAGTGACGTCATTAAATACACACACACGCAGCGCTCCTCAGCTGTATTGATACCGAAAACACACGGGGTAAATACATACGGCTTGCTACCGAAAACACACGGAGTAAATACACACGGCGAGGAAGACAGGAACGCGGCTAGCTGCCAGCGGGTCGGGTAAAATGCACGGTGGGACACGGGTCTTGGGTTACAAAAATCAACAAAACTTGCAATACGATTAAGTCAACTTTTAAATTCACGATATGGAGAACAACATACAATTTTTTTAATTGATAAAAACGCTTGGATCTATGCTTACGGGAAGCTTGCCATAAGCAAATAAATATATTGTATGTTTTGTTTTCCATATCTTCAAGTCACAAATTTCCGCAATCATGCAGCAAATTTAAGTAACCTCTGATGACCAGGAGGAGATTCATACTGGCGGCGTCCGGTCTCGCTCCGCACGAGACACCGGACCGCCTGGTGAAGGCAGTTGTGGCGCGCTGTGCGCCGTAATAAGGCACATCAGCGCCGGCCCGCCCCACGCAGAGCGAGCAGGCCGGGCCCAGATCACAGCGGTAGTAGACAAACATGAACAGGAACGCATGCACGAGTCACGGGGTATAAATACACTCGGCGTCACAGGGTATAAACACACACACACACACACGCGGTGTTAGGCACGGCAGGAACACAGCAATCCGGGGTACGCGCGGCATTAAATGCATCGTTAGGCTGGGCCGCATGGCCGGCCGTATAAAAATACAAATCCAGTTTGGCAGCATGATCTACACGCACGATACGATGCACACTGCAGCGCGCTGAAGACAATATTTCCGTACAATAAGATATGTGCATTAATGCCCTACACTTCAGACCTTGAGTTGAGTTTGACAAGTGCCACGGAGAACTGCAATGCGAGGGTACATTACCGTACTACCTCGATGCACAGAAATCGCAGGCACACATGCACATAGGCATAAAACTGAGACGGCGGCGACAAAACGAAGCGAGATCATCTGGCACAACACCAGGCCATGTCAATGTCTGATATTTCGAGGCTGTTCACCTACTTGTGACAGGTGCAGACGATTACGATATAGCTGTCGGCGAGACCAGCCAATCCGGTTTGTATAACTCGCGAGATTCCACATTTTGGCACGTCTTTCAAATGGACGAAAGCCCGAACACGTTTAAAACTGACCTAGAAAACCTTAAGCCAAATATAAAAGTCGACAAAACAGCATCGACAACCGCTTTCAGCTTCTACATCGGCCACACATTCAACGCCTGTCGAAACACCGCCTCCTTAAAAACCAATGGCGATCGACACTTCGACCTCAACCCTGGCGGTTCCTTCATCCATTTCGCCTACCCCTCCCCCGGGACAGAAACACAGCGACCCTCCTGACGTCCGCCGGTAGCGATCGAGACGTCACAGACCAATGAGGCCAATCACTGTCCCCCCCCCGTCCAGCCGGCCACGCCATACAGGAACAGCGGACAACAAACAGTGAGCACATGTACCGTGAGAGACCACCATCGGCACCACGACGGCCAGGCTCACTGTGAGAGACGGACGGAGGTCATTGGCGCAGCGAGCGGCCCACACTGGCGCTATCAATGTCACGTCTGGACAGGAGAAGCGGTCAGGGTGACTGGACGCGTCGGAAGCGTCAGTCCACTGGCAGCTGGCCGTCAGCGGGCGGACACCCTGAGCGGTGACAGCGCGCGGCTGTCGCGGCGTGGGTCTGTCGCCGGGCAATCAGAGTGATGAGACAGCCGAGACAACAGAGGTGTCACCGTTCCCAGCCATTAGCGCGTCAGACAGAACGGCATGAGGTCCCCGGTGTCACAAGTCGACGCCGGGTGTCACATGGAGCCGTTGTATGTCGCACGGTGTCACACGGCGTCAGAAGGTGTCACCAGATGTCACACGGTGTCAGAAGGTGTCACCAGATGTCACGCCGGGTGATGACAGAGGCCGAGTGTGACTGACTGCCCCGGGGGTCGGCTGGCGTCGCTAGTGTCGCGGTGTCACGCCAGGTCACACGGGGTCAGACACGATGGTGACCGCCAGGTTCTCATCCTCCCAGCTGAACGTGTGAGGAAGCACCACCTGGAAACACAGAACACGGGTGACAGTTAGTCATACAGCGCTCAGCACAGCAGATAAACGATACCATTCGACGCCCACGCGCGTACAATGTACGCGTACATAAAGGATGCTGTATACATTGTATGTACGCCGTACATAAAGGATACAGCTTGAGCAAAGGCGACTCTTATGTTACTTACTACGCTTCAGAAACGGACTTTTATACTTTTGCAGCATAATAAAATCGTATTTTGTGTTTTCTTGGCTGTCATTAAAAAGGTGCTGTGTGAAAAGTTTGGCACAATGCTATAATGCAAAAAGCTTTCAAGTTATCACGATGGGGTGCCTAATTGACAATCCATATTCGTACCTAATACCAATCTCTTGTTTGCTAAGCCTGCTATCGACAGCATCGAATTGACCCCGAGCCAGCTGACCTCATAAATATGGTTGCCGGACGTGTTGATTTTAAAGGACGCAGTTATCGCAAAATAGCGCACGGCCGAGCAAAACAGCATGGTAAATTATTAATACGATAATAACCAAGCAACATTATTGATGTTGGTGGTTATCATAACATATAACTTATCCCGAGTAAAATAGTGACTCACTTCGTACGGTAACTAATACAACAAGGCAGCGCATAAGGCACAGGCAAGGCAGCGCATAAGGTATAAGGCTCAGCTCAAATCCATACAAACGATGAAAAAAAAACAGTATAGCATTAAGCTCAAAATGACGGGAAAATCACAATTATTTTTCCTTTACAGGAGGCTAACCATCTACTACTGTTTGTGCGGTTCTGCCCCAGACGCACATACGAATAAATTGCCAACAAGTAATGTCCGCTTGATAGGACAACGGAAACATACATGTCATAATTTCATATTAAAAAACACAATTTACAAGTTTGTTTAGCTAGAATGTCAGGCTAAGCTGTACGTTAAGCATGACCATTCCATTCCGTTCCGTTTCTGTCCCGTTCTTCGTAATTTGCCACCTTGCATATTCTGGGTCGATTTAAGTGCATACATATTTATCAGCATGCTTAAGGCATGCCACCTTCTCAAAAGTTCTTAAATGTACGCTGCATGTGGTGTTAAATATTAAGTAACTGCTGCCGAACACGATTATGACATTTGTTTCTCACAAACAATGCTCAATTTCATAAAAAGTTAAGTTTTAATATTAGGGCTGATGACGTCATATGAAGGAATTTCGGAAATCGAGAAAACCTTCACGCTGCCATATGTACGGCTAATGTACGGCCAAATGTAAAACAAGTCGACATCTCAACATTTTAGTAAGTGACGACGTCATCGGATCAGGGTCCCCGTTCAAATACACTGGGGACTGGGGATGTTACAGATGTCAAAGCCAAACTCAAATTTCTTTGTAATTCGACCTCGGTGTTGTTTTAACTTATACTATACATAATTGCAATGCCTAGCACGGAAAATGGCTATCTCAACTCAAATATAATGTTAAGGTGGGACAGTCCCTTTAAGTTTTACAAGCATCAGTGTCAGTACATTTGTTTGCAAAATTGCGTTCGTTTCACCTCTTTACGTTAGTTTTCGAGCACTGATGCTTATCCTGAAACTTCAGAACATCAGAACAAAATGAGAACTTCGATGGTTTGTTATTAATTACACACGAGACCATTGAATCACATCGCATGACTCAGCCCCTTCATTTCTCTACACGCCTGTGTTTGTTACCATCCCGGAGCGGCCAAACGTTGTCAGCATATCGAACTGGGATCGCAACCCTGTAAGGGCTTTTCACATGGTTCCTTCGAAATCACTGACAATGTTCAAAACAAGGTCATAAGACTCGGGAAACCACATCAAACCATAGTGGGCGTACTGATGTTATTACATCGCGATTTCAACATTGTAAAACGAGTTCCATTCAGTCGATACCAATAAAACATACTAAGCAATAAGCATAACACATAACATTGAACAATTAGCATTGGAGCAGGGCTTCACAGCCCGCGGAGGCACACCGAGGCGTCGTGAGGAGCCACGCTAGGAGGGAGGGTGGGGTTGGGGGGGGGGGGAATTACCCCGAACCGCCCATCACCAGCCGGCGCACCTGGTGCCAGACTGCCATTACCAGCGGTGATTTCAAATGTCGGGCGGAGGCATTTCGCTGGACACTCGCCCATCACCGCACAGCCAACCATCGGCGCGCCAGCAATAATGGACGATTTATTAGTACCCGCGCGATTCCAGACAATAATTGGTTGATTGACATGGGAATGCAATGGAACGACAAGTGGTCCAAATTATCGTCTGTGTCTTCATATTGAACGCTGTCGTGTAATTTGCTTTTACGGCTAGTTACAAAACAAATATTGAGTAGTGTGTAGTACAGTATGCATAGTGCCTACTACATACCTTGCTGACATTAATGTTGGCAAACTACAAAGAAAATCTAACTGATTTTTAATAATTCTGGAGTCATAAAGTGATGATTCCATAGCTGTTAGCGCTGATATTTCTAAGAAACGTAATAAATTTGGAACTGGACGGATGGAATTACCATTTTTTTAAGCCTTCCACACAAATATTCCGGAAATTGTGTTCCGCGGTCATCGTATATTAATTTTAAACTTGCTGTTGCTGCTGCAATAGTTAGGTTAATGTCTATACTTTTATGAAAAAGTACGTGTCAGCAATGTGGATGCGACAAAAAAAAAATAAAAAAATCAGCATCGGTGATTTGGAATATAATTGAATTAAGCCGCCTTCACACTGGACGCGGACTACGCGTCCACATGCGGACTCCGCGTCCCCACGCGTAAACACTGCAATGCCTATTTGATTTACAAGGTCACTGCGATAACTTGAGGTCACCAGTTTTGGTTACGGCTGATAAAATCGTGTGCACTGAATTTGATTGGTGCTTACGGCGAGAAAAAATCGGTCCAGCCGCTTGCTGATATTCCAAGTTGGTTCAACTTTACACTGCAGTTTGGGCAGCAAATGGAATCACAGCAACAGTTAGATCGTTTCTCGCCGTAAGCACAATCAATTCAGTGCACACGATTTTCATCAGCCATACTGAACTGGTGATTTCAGGTATCGCAGTGACCTTTTTAAATCAATAGGCATTGCAGCGGTCTACGCGTGGGGAGCGGAGTCCGCATGTGGAACGCGGAGTCCCGCGTCCAGGTAGTGAAGCCACCTTTTAATTGATTGGATAAATGGAGTGAAGAAGCCTTACTAAAGACGCAAAAAACGATGACAAGATAGCTTCGCCCTTACCTTAGCCTTGGACGCCAGGCCCAGATACAGCCAGGCTTGGTTCGACAGCCGCCTCTTACGCTTATCTCCCACGCCAGTATTATCACACTGACGTACTCAATACCTACTATCAACACAGAGGCCAAATAAGCTCAATTCAGTGTTTAAGTTGTCCACCTCCTCTGTATCCGGTCGTGCAATACACACATTCGCCAAATGCGGCAATCAAACACTGCTCTTCTCTGGAAACAGACTACATCTTCCTAAACCTAAACGTTGCCGATAGTTGAATTATCTGTATGCGAAATAAATGGGCCATGTCGCAGGGATACCTCAAATTGCCATACATGCCATTTCAAGGTGCTATAACACACTAACGGTCGAATTATGCTGTTGGCTCTCCTCCGTGGAGGTGGAATTGCCTAGTAGATCAGCTCTCCGAGAGAACAGATGATAAACGGTTGTTACTTCAAGGCGAGCGTTGGACTCTTGACTACATGGGGCAGTACGCGATGACAGCAACGTCTGCAGCGTGAACCTCCGCCGGCTTTATGAACTTAGTACTCTACTAAGCCATCTTCATATGAGATCGACCCTTAGCTTGCTAATTAGCTGAATTGTATCTATCTTCATTCGCTCACCCCCCCCCCCCCCCCCCCCTGCGCTCCCCCCGGCCCCCCCCTCTCCGTGCGGGGCCGCTCTCTCGCCCGCGCGCCATCCCTCCGCTCTTTCTCGGCCAATACCACAGCCCCCTCAACAGCGCCACTGATCGCTAGCATCTCCAAAACTACCCCAGATGAAACTGACAACCACAAGTACCTTACAGGGTCAACAGCTAAGTCCTACATTAATATGATGGGGAACAAACACAAAATCAAAGATAACAATAAAAGCTTTCAAAGAACAGACTCGGTGACGACAGATTCGGAATGATCACCATTCATCAACAACTTCAGATCGGTAATATCGCAGCTTCAATCTTACAATTACCACCAGCCGGCAGCCAGCATACTTGTTAGGTGAGTGGAGGTGATGTTTTTTGGACTTATGACTACGCGACTGTAGTTTACCGTCGGAATCTCTCACGGCGACTCCGATAGGGCCATCGAATGACTTCGCTAGTAGCCAGAGACGAACACGGAACCCATGCATTCCTAGCCCAACAGTCTAGCAACTGAAACAACCTCATCTTCTTCCAGATGGACCGATAAAGAGCGCTTGGACTAGCGTCTAAGGTATTAAATAAAGTGACATTATTTCGGTGGATATGGAACACACCACAATCCGTCTTGAACCAAACGCGAGGAACAAATACCTAAATCAAGCAAAGTTCGAATTTTGATGTGTGAAATGATAGCTGATGCCATTGTGAGAAGAATAAGTTGAAGAAATATGATCATAATATGGCAGTAATATCTTTATTGTATACGAAATATACGGAGTGAGAAAAATCCGAGCTTTCGTGGCAAGCACATTATCAAGCTTGATAATGTGCTAGCCACGAAAGCTCGGATTTGTTCCATTTCGTATACAATAAAGATATTACTACCATATTATGATCATATTTCTTCAACTTTAAGTTCGCATTGTTCATTTGTAGAGTCATGCCTAGTATTGAAACGAACATATCGTTTCAACAGCCATTACAATTTATCCATTACATTACCGATAAATGCCAATATTCAAGCGACACGCATTTATCCCGCACATCAACTCCGACACTATTCCAATATTCTGACGGGCGAAAGCCCCATAATTCCGCGTCAGTTTACGACACGGGCCGCCACCGTCACCAGACGGTGCCGTCAGCCTACATATTCAGACCGGGTCCACTGCCGACAATACAATCAGCCGCCTGCCCCCCTGTACCGCCGCCTGCCCCTGTACCGCTGACGGACAAATGATACCGTAAGCTCCACGACGGTGTCTGTGTCACACACACACACACACCTTCTGCCGCCTCGGCGCCCGGCCGTCCCAATCCAGCCGGCAGTGTAACGAGTCTGCAGTGGTCGCTACAACGCGCAGTGTAGGAAACACTGCCTCGAATCCGACTTCTTCGTATGCGGTGTAATGATATAGTAGTCCTCCGTGCGTAAATATTTGCAGCTGCAAATGCGGCAACTGGCAAACACGCATAATGTTTAGTTTCTAATTGTTGACCGTCAACAATCAACGCGATTTTTTAAGGATACCAAGAGAAACTGCAATATTGGTTGAAAATCTGACACGAAAACACAACAAGGACCACTACCAAAAGCCAAATCCGTTCTCTCCCCAGCGTCAACATGCTCGCTTCATTGGGCTCTACCTTCATCGACCGTCGGCGCTATTGATTGTGGCTGATGGCCGCGGCGACTGTCAGTGTTCTATAGCGTCCGGTGTCCACACACTGAACCTCAGGCCTCAGGCCGGCGGCCGGCCGAGGTTCCCTGAACTCACCTCATCGGGGTCAGACAGCACGTTCAGGTCGCAGAGCATCCTATCGACGAGGGTGGGCGCCAGGCGCACCTGCAGCCACCTGCCGCGCGCCACGTAAGGCTGAGCTTCCGTGCAGACCGAGCCCTGGACAGATGGCGCCACCAGCGTGACGGCGCAGTCGCCCGCCATCGACTTGAACGTGAAGTGTCGACCGTGCTTCAGTCGACCACTGTGGAGCGTACAGCCGGGTCAGACAGGCTGGCCAGACAGGCTGCCGTGGTACCACCGAGTCAGACAGGCTGGCCAGACAGGCTGCCGTGGTACCGCCGGGTCAGACAGGCGCTATGAACAGGCAGGAAGGTCAGTCAGGTTAGCAGTCACTTGGCAGCGACCTCTCAGTCAGTCAGGTGACCTTAGCCAGAGGTCAGTCAGAAGCCAGTCAGAAGTCACTCAGTTCCATCAGAGGTCAGTCAGAGGCCAGTCATAAGCCACTCAGGTCAGCCAGAGGCCAGTCAGAAGCCTCTCAGGTCAGCCAGAGGCTGTGGAGGGTCGCGACTGTTCTGGTCAGACTGAGCGGCTTCCGTTGCGTGAGTATGCCACTCAGAACAGCCCTCTGGGACATTGCCGGCTGGCAAACGCCCCTCCTAGATACAGGAATGGCACACAACCACTGGAGGATACATCACAACCACAGACGACTAAACAGCTAAACAACCAATACGCCTATGTGCACTGACGCAACAACAACAGCTCGGCACAAGCCACCGCCGTTCCTAACCGCGTCCGGTCCCCTCCCCTCATCGTCCAATCCGGTCCTCACCAAAGTCTGCTCCCATCACCTGCACCTGTCCCGTCCCGCCCGGTTATCTCACCGGAGCGCCAACGGCAGCATCAGGCCGGACTCGAAGTTGAAGGTGAGGTGCAGAGAGTCCAGCTTGTCCAGCCGGTCCGAGACGGGGATGTCGGGGGTGTCGGTCGCCTCGCCGCTGGAGTTGCTGCCGTCCGACGCACGACGGTGCCTGGATACACAGCAGAGAGGAGCAGCCGTCAGGCACACGTTGAGAAGTAACATTGCGAATGACGTCATCACGACGATCAGTTTGAATAGGCATTAGGCATAGGGCGTAAAGATGAGGATCAAACACCCTCACAAAGACAAATACCACGACCATACAACAATAACCTTCACGGTCACACAATATAGCACTATCACCAGCATAAGTCTATCGAATTTTAAGAGCTAATTCGAACTACTTCGTTTCTCCAGGATCGATGACTCCCTGTCCCTTATCTCCTATGGACCATGCTGTGGTGTACTCACTATGGGCCTCCAGCGGCTTAGTAAGTGCAGCAGCTGGATTGAGTGTCCGCTCCCTCTCCTCGCAGTTGTCATGCGTTTGTACTCATCTATGTGATCTTCCAGCGGTCTGAGTTTAGTTCGCCGCAGTGATGAGCCGCTCTCCTCTCCCGCCAGGTGCGGTGATACTCAATGGTCATTTCTCATAGCGCTGTGAGTCGCCTCTGCTGCTGATGATGCCATCCCTCTCCTCGTCAGGTGCTGTATTTGTAATCACTATTGGCCTCCAGCGGCAGTTTAGCTCTGTCTCGCATGGCTGATGAGCTCGTCCCTTCTCTCACCGCTCAGGTGCGGTATACTTCACATGTGCCTCCAGCTCGGCTGAGTGCCGTCCGCGATGTTAGGCCTCTCTCCTCTCCCCGCCAGGTGCGGTGTACTCACATGGCCTCCAGCGGCTGAGTCGCCGCAGCTGCCGCTGAGGAGCCGCTGCGGCCGCCGCCGCTGTTGACCTGCATCAGACCGCGCTGCAGCGTGTCCCGGATCTGCTGCCGCTGCTTCTCGCTGACCTCACGCGGGGCTGCCTCCTGCTCGGCCGCCGCCGGGTCTGCCGTACACACAGACAGACAGACAGACACGTCATCGTCAGCACTCAGCTGTACACATAGATAAACAGACACGTCAGCACTGGGAGCATACTGGGACGTGTGGGGGATGCCGAAATGGAATCGTATTCCTTGATGGGCACAGAGTAAATCGTCAACGCGAAGACCGCCGCCTTTCGATACAAGTTAACCGTATTAAGTATATACAGTACACACATATATGAAACTATATAGGAAGGACACAGTAAGAGACACAGCAACATAACAAAATAATGAGACTGACACAAGCTACACTCAGCAATGGCACCAAGCCCGGACGCTCCACATTCCCGTCCGGACCTACCGGAGACAACTGACCTGTGTTACCTGCTGCTGCGGCCGCGGCCGGGTCGGTCGGGTCGCGGCGGGACCAGCTGAGCCAGGCAGACACCCCGGACAGGTTACTGCCCTCCACGTCAATACCGCACTCCACCTCCTCACGTACGGCCGGGTCCAGCTCGAACACAGACTCTCCGCGCCGCATGTCCGTCACTAGCAGAGGGCCGCCGGCTCTGCAGCACAGAGCGACGGGGCCGTCAGTCAGACGTGGGGTAACACGAGAAGACCACCGGCAGGGGACCACCAGTCAGACAGGACCGGACAGATAAAAAGTCAGGGGAGGGTAGCACAGCAGGCCAGACTCCAGAATGTCCGTTTTTCGATGTTTCTCGTCTTTTATTAGTTAACGATATCCAATTCAGTTTTCGGTATTCGACTACACCTACTTAATGTTAGCATATACTACCAGCACTCTAAATCCCCGACAAAAAGCATCCTACGCAATAGAAGCCCCACCTTTCCTCGCCGCCACCCTGTGCCAGCGCTCCTCACCCTGTGCAGCGTTTCATGATATCCACCATGCCGGCCCCGTTCCAGTGCTGGACAGCCTCCAGCTCCTCAGGGGTGATGCCGACGATCTGGACGAACTGGACAGGTCCGAGCGGGGTGCTGACCTGACCCAGACCGGGGTCGGACGCCAGCAGGATGTGCTGTAGCCGGGACTCGCCGCCGTCCAGCGGCACGTGGTACGACACGTGGTCTCCACTCACCAGCAGGTTACCTGGACACGACAACAGAACGGGCACGCTGCACTTACAAACCCGACATTGCCAGAAGTGACACCACCAAACGATGGCATTTCACATGTGAGAACATGGAGAATGTCGTAATGCTAAGACGTTTATAAATATTTAGTACACATAACTAATGACAAGCATATTCAATTTGGATAAATAGCAGACCTAAATGAGCGAATCACGATATTCACCACAGTCAGACATGCTCGCGCACCTACCACCCTCCTGTGCCCTGCTCTCCTCTCCATCCCACTAGTCTCATCATCCGTGTTTCCACCTCACCAATCAAAGCATGCTCATTCCCGGCGCACTTAGATATCACTCCTCCAGTTACCTCACTCTCTTGGTAGTGACAGCTCACCTAAATCTCTCTGCTGTATTATTCGAGTGAGTCGAAATCTCCCCGGTTTTACCATCGAACCCCCTCCCAGCGCGGCGCTCTTCACCTAGGGAACTGATGGGATAACGTATTTGTTGCGAGCGGTTTGCTCATTGGCGGTTCGGCCAGTTTTCTTTAATATTCATAGTATTTTTTTTTTTTTATTATTTTTTTTCCTATTTTGGTGTGGCGGCTCGAGCTTTCTCTCGTGCTCCCTCGACGCAGATTTCGGTAATCGTCAGCTTCCAGATCCGATGGGCCACTCTGGCTGGGTTCCGGATTTTACGCATTCGGTTTCTGTGACCGGCCGGCACTCGTTGCAGGTTCAGAACATAGTGCTCCAAACTGACGGCACTCAACGCTGGCTGTAGGAAAGGTCCTAAACTGCATACTAGGCACAACGCGTGGTGTCAGATCTAGGTTACGGAAAATCTGACTGGTACAATCGCTTGGGTGGTCATGACTAGGCCGAAAACTGCGGCACAAACGCGTGGCGTCAAGACAGGGCTTAACTGACGGCACAACGCGGGGTCAGCGAGATCAACTTAATCAGTCTCCAATTCCAATGAGGTAATATAACGCTTAAATGTGTACACATTGTACGCAATGTGATGTTGTGTCTGTCGTTCTATTCACGGCGGCTGATCGTGAGGTGTAGTGTTCTCACCTGACGTAGTGCCAGTGTGGCGGTACTCCGTCCACCGTCTGACCGTCGTAGCGATACATACTGATGTAGTCCAGAGGGTCCGGCCCGCCCAGCCTGCAATACAACCGAGAGAGAGAGAGAGAGAGAGAGAGCACTGTAACGGCTCACACGAGGACATCATCATGTCAAGTGCCAAGCCGAAAGAAGGCAGTTTCGAGGAAATGAAGAGAAACATGAAAGTAGGGAACGCATTTTTTTCTTCTTCTCCCAAGTTAAAGGGGAATGAGCATTTGTTTAAGTGAAATAAAAATTTAAATTAAGTAAATATGGATATGCTCTACAAGAATCAAAATCGAGTCAGCTGCAGATAGGTCTCTGAACGCCAGCTGCAGACAGGTCTCTGGACGCGGTGGGCTGCTGACGGACACGTGAGGTCGCCACACAGCTGCTGACCAGCCTGTGACCGACACTGCTGCAGACACGGTCGACAGCGACTGTACAGTCTCTCTTGAAAGTATCTGTGCACTGCGATGGGGGCGCCACCCTGCCCGACCACGGTTGGGTGGAAAAGTTTGAGAGTCACTGAGTGCCTGACCCAACCAGGGATCGTGGAACGCGAGGGGAGCCGAGCGAGCTGTCAAGGAGGTTCCAAGAATCACATGTCCCGGGTCCCCAGTACTTTGCTGATGCACGATTATCTACTCTGCTCGACAGATCGCTTGGGACTATAACATTCGGCAATTTATCTTAAAGGCGTCCATTGGCATAATACGAATGTCACGCATATGAATTAATTCACTCAATTTTACGCATTAATTATTCTATTGTTGGCTCGTGATTTTTAATTTAAAAACTCTCCTCGCTCTCTCGCTCTCACCCAACCTTGCACTGTTGTTCTCACTCACTCACTCACTCTTGCACTCACTCACTCACTTACTCGCGCTCTCACTCACTCACTCACTCTCACTCACTCTCGCTCTCACACACTCTCGCTCTCGCTCACTCACTTTCTCTCTCACTCGCTCACTCACGCGCTCACACACTAACTCACTCACTCACACTCACTCACTCACTCTCCCTTACTCATTACTTGCACTCACTCACTCACTCAATTATTCGCGCTCACTCACTCACTCACTCGCATTCATTCAATCTCGCGCCTACTCACTCACCCACTCACTCACTCACTCTTGCACTCACTCACTCATTATCACTCTCACTCATTCTTTAACTCACTTTCGCTATCACTTTCAATCACTCACTCACTCACTCTCGCTCTCACTCACTCAATTACTAATTTTTGCTCTCACTCACTCACTCACTCAATCTCGCTCAATCTCGCTCTCACTCACTTCACTCACTTCACTCACTCACTCTATCTCGTTCTCACTCACTCACTCACTCACTCACTCACTCACTCACTCACTCACACACTCACTCACTCACACACTCACTATCACTCCCTCACGTCATTTCGCTCTTACTTCATCATTCACTTAGCTCTAACTCACGTCACGTCACACACATACTCTCGCTCTCACTCACTCACTCACTTCCCTCCCTCCTCCTCCCTCCCTCCTCACTCACTCACTTACTATTAATTCACTTTCACTTACTCATATTACTCACATCTTAACTCACTTAAACTCACGTCACTTACTTATCTCCTCACTCACTTACTCACTTACTTCACTTACTCACGTTACTCACTTACTCACTTATCATTTACTCACTTACTATCTACTTACTCATTACTTACTCATTACTTACTCACTCACTACTCACTCACTTCTCACACTTACTCACTACTATACTCACTCACGTTACTCACTCCTAGCTCACTTACTCACGTTCACTCACTTCTCACGTCACTTACTTCACTCTTTTGACTTCACTCACTTATCCTTATTTACTCACTCCACTTACTGCACTCATTCGCTCGTTCACTCACTCCAACTCACGTCAGTCACTCAATCACTCTCACTACGCACGCACGCACGCACGCACGCACGCACGCACGCACGCACGCACGCACGCATACACTCACGCTCTCAATCACGCTTTCTTCTCGCTCACTCACTCTCACTTTTGCTCACTCTCTTTCTCACTCCTACTCTTACTCTCGCTCACTCACTCCCACTCACTCACTATCACTCCCTTACTCCCTCACTCATTTTCGCTCTTACTCACTCATTTACTCTAGCTCTAACTCACTCACTGAATCACTCTCGCTCTCACTCTCGCTCACTCCCTCACTTACTCATTCACTTACTCACTCACTCACTCACTCACTAACACTCTCGCTTACTCTCACTCACTCACACTTTCGTTCACCCACACTTAATCACTCACACTCTCGCTCACTCACTCACTCTCGCTCACTCATTCTCACTTACTCTCACTCACTTACTCACTATCGCTCACTCACTCACTCACACTCTCACACAGTCACTCTTTCTCTCCTACTCACTCAATCTCGCACTCACTGACTCTCGCGCTCACTCACTCTGGCACTCACTGACTCTCGCGCTCACTCACTCATTCTCGCACTAATTCACTCACTCTTGCACTCACTCACTGACTCTCAATCACTCACTTACTCTCTCACTCACTCACCCACTCACTTTTTCACTCACTCACTCACTCGCTTCGCTCGCCTCCGCTCGCTCGCTCGCTTCGCTCGCTCGCCCGCCACCACCCACTCACGTCACTCACTCACTCACTCACTCACTCACTCACTCACGTACTCACGTACTCACGTACTCACGTACTCACGTACTCACGTACTCACTCACTCACTCACGTACTCACTCACTAACTCACACAATCTCTATCGCACTCACTCAAACACTATCGCACTCACTCTCGGACTCACATACTTTCGCACCCACTCTGGCACTCACTCACTCTCGCGCTCTCGCACTCGTTTACTCACTAGCTAACTCACTCACTCACTGTTACACTCACTCTCTCATTCTCCCACTCTCTCTCTCTCTCACTCATTCACCACTTACTCTCGCACTCACTCAATTCACTCTCACACTCTTTCTCGCACTCACTCTCGCTCTCGCACTCGAACTCGCCCTCACTCTCACTCTCGCTCTCTTTCTCACTCTCGCTCTTGCTCTCTAACAGATACTTGTGGGCTAGGAGCTGAAAAGTTGCGTGCTCTATTTCACTATCTCGCGCTGTGGCCCGAAAACACGACAGAGCTTTACTACCGGCGAGTGCCAAGAGCCGGGGTGGGTTGGAAAGAGAGGGAGGGTGACACGACCTTTGACCGGTCGGTGAGCTCTGTCCGGCCGCGAATACACAGGGGCTTTCAAACTTGTTTGAGTACTTCGCCGGATCGCCGCATCCCATGCACAGATACTTTCAAGAGAGACTGTACGTACAGCGGCGGCGGTACAGCGGCCGGCCGCCACTCACCAGTACTTGACGACGGCGGTGACCTGCAGAGGGTTCAGCTGGTCCGGGTACATACGACTGCAGGCCTTGTACAGGGCACACAGACCCGGCGGGATACACGAGTCCATGGCGCTGGCTGATCGTCGCTGACGCGGTGCGATCTAGTGCATCAATTATCTGGAAAAGACAGGGGATGTTGACGTTTTAGGGAGGTTACTCCTGGAGGAAAACTTGTTACTTGAACAAGTTCAAGTAACAAGTCACTTAAGAAACACTTTCCATTACATCCATATAAGGATGTGGCTTATACATATAAGTAAATGACTAGGCACAGCCCAGCCTTCTTTATTTGATGAGCCATGTGGTAAAAACAGCTATCACTGAATTAACACTTAACATTTCTGAGCACAGTAAAAGTGAGTAAACATCTGAACAACTCCAATCCACCGTGTTGAAATGAAACACAACACAATGACACCTACTGAAGTATACAAGTTGCAGTGACTGCACAGCCCACTTCTGTAAAGTGTTGACCAAAGAATGTCAAGAGTAAACCAGTGTATGGCAGGCACAGTGACAATTTAGACCCAGACAGGCTAAATCTGGGCCTGATCTGGAAGGATGAAAATAGTCATCAGGCATTCTAACAAGAAACAGGCATTCTAACAGGATTTAAATATGCATTCTAACCTTTGCACTTTGCAGGCAAAAGTTTGTGGAAATAATGTTATTAAAGCAAGTCTACATTCCCAGGAATAGTTCACCTTCAACAACAACAAGGGGTTTTGAACTGAGATAGAAGATTTGTAGAGCAGGTAAAAAATGGTTTTGGCTAGAGAATAAACTCGCTATGTTAAGTAGTTTCAGCAGGACAAGTGGGCCCCTTTTAGACGACAAAGTTTAATTTCCCTGAAACTTTGCAGGTAGTAATAACATAGAGTAACTTCTAACAAACTGTAAGTAGCTCCAAGTAACTTTGACACAGGACTAGTGGGCCACTTTAAGAATAAATTTCAGAGCAGTTTCAGGTAACAGGACAGTCTTTACATGTCCCTAAACTTCTTCTAAAAGGGGCCTACTAGTCCTGTATCAAAATTGCTTAGGGTAGCAAGGCAATTCTTTCACCACAACCCATTTTTTATTTGCTCTACCAATCTGCTATCTCAGTTAAAAATCCTTAAAGATGAACTATTCCCTTTTAGGTCCTGAATTCAAGAACTAAACCTAAGTTCTACTGTAAAATGGGCTGCTGGCAAACCATGTTCCAAACAAGCTGCTAGATCACTACATGCTAAAACATTGATGGCATCTTTGCATGTTAACCCGCGCACTGCAGGGGGTTCGCGCCGAACACGAACTGCAGGGGGGGGTTATCCGCCCCCCGTGAGATCTCCAAAAACTACGCAACGTACGACAAGCGGAAAACGGCATTAGATATCTCTAGCAAGTCTACGAAGTATTCAGCTTTCTTGATCAGGTCACAATGAGGTACCAGGGGCACCAAAGTCAGATTTCCAGTTTTTAGACTCTTCTTTAGGGACTCTTTTCCAGAACCCCCAATATCTCGGAAAATATGATAGTAGTAGCAAACAATTAGAAGACATCGATAGAAACCATTGAATTGCATCCATGGATGTCCTCAAATTGATCTCAGATCAATAGTTTAGGCTCCAGAGTCATTGAAAGGTCCAAACATTACTTTTTTAGCAAAACATTTTTCGTGGAATAGCATGTCGACCTAAGAAAAGATTTAGTAAACATTTTGGACGCCATCGTGTTTGTCCATTGATAGCCTTTGAAACATATATACGGTGACCTGGTAAGGTCAAACTTCAAAACGTTTGGAACCTAAGGTCAATCATTGTGACCAGGTAGGTCATGTGCATATGGGCAAACGCGGCCAGACTAGACGAACACTTGTGTCAATAATCGTCTTCTATCTCTTTTATATCAAGAGTTATTAGCAAATCATTGCTGTGACCTCAGATGGACCTCAGATGACCTGTAGAGATCACTGACACCCAATTTGCACCTTGATCATATCAATGAGCTAAAATAGCGATTATTCTGAAAGAATTAGCCTATCCAATGCATTATTTTATGAAAAGGGAAACATTTGTTATTTCCCCATTCCACTATAATGGGGTGGTCAGGAAATTGACCTGACCTTTTGGTCACCGATACGAAAAATCGAGATATACGAATTGTAGGACTGAGTTATCTTATTGAAATCCTGCAATTTCAAACTTTCGAAAAAAGACATGTGGCTTGCACGAACGCAAAACATTTTTGAAGGTGAGGTCACTGAATGGACTATGTGACTGGACCTGAGATGACTCAAGTCAAAACTTTTACAAAGGGGGTAATTGAGCCCAAAGAGAGTGTACGAAATTTGCGGCGCTGCGCGCCCCGTTTTTCCGCTACTCCTGAAAAACCTGAGGGGGGGGGGGGCGGAAATCAACCCCCCTGCAGTGCGCGGGTTAATGTGCTGTTTATCACATATATATATATATATATATATATAATTAAGATTAAAATTGGTATAAGTAAATAATGTAAAATATAAATAACTTACCATTAAAAAGAATACAACATTCACAGAAATTCCAGTTAAAATGAGAGCAAGTGGCTACCAGTAGACGCAACAGCAAGGTGTCTGACAACTTAATGTTGTTGTTTATGGGTCAAAAACAATCCTCTTGAGACCAACCATGTGCTCGGATCCCGAAATAGATTAGGGATCTATCTCTGGTATCTGGATCCCGGTCCACTGGATCATAGATTCACCCTTCACTAATTCTGTCCATGATCCACTGATCATAGATCGTCTTCAACATTGTCGATAGATCCGCCGGATCCGAGATCGCAGGTACCATTTTGCCTGGGATCCACTTGATCCTAAGTCCCGTCAATATTCAGATATGTATTTTCAGACCATATTTTAAGTAATTTTCAGTACATATTAATTTGTTGTAAACAGAATTAGAATGAGCATATACCTTTAGTTAGATTTTGTTTAAAAAATACTATAATTATGGCGTAATTTATCAGTCGGATCCTGTCAGATCCGAGATCCGTTCGGATCAGATCCATTTTCACTGTTTATTATGGGATCCAAGATCTGTTGCAAAATTTAATCGAGAGATCCACTGGGATCCAAGATCCACTTTTATATATTTTGTCGTGGGATCCAGTGGGATCATAGATCCAACATTGCGTTTTGTTGAGAGATCCTCTGGGATCATAGATCTTTCTTTCAGATCAATGCACATGTCTGCTTGAGACCAAGCTTAAATTGTCTTGCTGTCTAGTCTTTTATCATCAGGTTGTCAGTAAAGTTGTGGTGACAAACAGAACATCCTTTGTCCGCAACAAATGTCACAGAGTGCTGGCAATGAAAGAGTAATAAACACTGGGCATTTTCCACAATTCTGACTTGGAGTGCAATGCATAGTTATACAGATAATGTGCAATCTTTTCAGAGCCACAAAATGATCCTGGAAATTGCATCATCCCACAAAACTTTCCAAAGCGTTCTGGATAGGTAGGTACCTCGGTATTAGATCGGTAATTACCTTCCTACCTACAATTCACTGCAACTGGTTATAGGGCCTTGCTGCAAAATAATCTTGGCTGCAACTGCAACCGAACGCATGCGGCTAGGTGAAAATCCAGGGCAAGTCATCCATCTTGAATACTGAATGTCCCAAAATGTGTGGTGATTTTGTTATTTTATAAAGCGTATATAATGTGAATAGTGGACCTCACGAATAAACGATTTATCAGAACTAATAGAACGTAACTCACGTTTATAAAAAAGCACGAACCCCCGCAGCACACCCTTCTTTCGTCGCCTGAGTTGACCGTGACACCGTGACCTCGCCCAGGCGGCGCGGACTCCAATGAATGAATGAATGAGGATCTTCTCTCTTCAGAAC
>VOPJ01013598.1:0-65019 GCA_014673585.1 Semibalanus balanoides
TTTATGAACCGGTTGCGATAAAACATTCAGTAGACACCCAAATTTATATAAATGTGATACCTAATCATAAACTTTTGAACATATACTCCTCATGACACGTGACCTATGACCTGTTTCTCAAGGTCATGTCAGATGCAACTGGCTTCCCGTAGTATCGTGATGCTTGTAACTTATGTACTTTCCGAGTGTTTGTTGTTCATGAATATATGAACAGCTGTTAACAGGTTACATTTATGGTTTTCCACTAAGATCATGACCTCCGACGACCTGAGCAGACTTTCTTGGCCTTTGGCAATTTTTAGAGCATTTTGTGACGCTGCTTTCAAATTTGGCATCCATTTTACATAATATATTCCACTGGGGCTATGCTCGTACGCAGTCAAAAGGAGGCCACTGACCTCAGATGACCTAAGATGAGACTCGTTCGGGAAGAGATTCAGTTTTCCGTTCATTCGGTAAGAGATTGGGGTAAGAGATCAGTTGTTATGTCCCACTTGCATTTTACACCGCTAGTGGAGCCCGCCCTTTTCACAGCGGCCCATCAGCTCAACACAAAATGAAGGAGTAACGGAGTAACCGGCTTAATGATAAAGAAACGGAAGCTACTTGGTCCGTTACCTGATATAAAAGAATCGAGATCGTTACTCTGTTACTGCAAAAAGTTCCGTTAGTAACAAAGAAACGGAGTAACGGAAGCTGCCCATCAGTGAAGTTATGCACAAGCAAGTACATGTCGAGCGTTCAAACGGTAATTTCACGTCATAGCAGCATTGCTTAAACAGAGTATACAAATGCACGTGTAGATGACAGATTGAAGCAGCTTGTTCGCTGTGCACCAGCGCACAGGCGCTTTCGTCTAGACCTCCACACTCGATCATGCCTGAGACGGCCGGAGCGAGGCCCATGCAGCTGACCGCATCCGGCGTCTTACCGCTCTGTCTCCGGAGACGAGCGTGACCCTGTCTCGGAGAAACGTGATCCTGTCCTCGGAGAGACACGTGACCTGATGCTGTGCCTCTGGAGGGACTCGTAACCTGGTGCCGCTACTAGTGTCGGAGGGACACGTGATATGGTACCGAGCCTGTCCAGAGGAACATGTGACCTGGTGCCGATCATGCCCAGAGGGACAGGTGACCTCATGGCCGTGAGAGTCCAGCTTCGACCCGGAGCGTATCATCATTATCATTATCATTATCGATTATCATTATCATTATCAGTATCAATTACATTAATCATTATCAATTATGCTTATCATGTATCATTATCTATATTACATTATCGATTAATCATTACGTATTGATCATTATCATGTATATTATCATTATCATTATCATTACATTATATTATCATTACATTATCTATTATCATTCTCATTCCTCTATTCTCATTCTCATTCTCATTTCTCATGATCTCATTCTCATTCTCGATTCCTCTATCTCATGCTTCTATCGCTCATTCTCAATTATCATTCTCATTCTCATTCTCATCTCCATTCTCATTCTCATCTCAATTCTCATTCCATTATCGATTATCTATTATCATTATCATTATCATATACTTAGCATTAGCATTAGGCATGTACATAGCATTAAGCATAGCATATGCATCTACATTAGCATTGCATTACGATAGCTATTAGCAATTACAGTTAGCATAGATAGGCATTAGCATTAGCATTTAGCATTAGCAATTAGATTATCATTATCATTTATCATTATCGTATTTAGCAATAGGCATTAAGGCCATTAACATAGATGTAGATTACGCATAAAGATTTAGCATTAGCATTAGCATTAATTAGCATATAGCATAGCATTAGCATGTAGCATTAGCATTAGCAATTAGCAATTAGCATTTAGCAATTAGCATTAAGCATTAGATTAGCATTAGCATTAGCATTAGCATTAGCATTAGCATTAGCAATTTGCATTTGCATTTGCACTTTGCATTTGCCATTTGATTTTGCATTTTGCAATTGCATTGCATTGCATTTGCATTAGCATTAGCATAAAGCATTAGCAAGCCAAATAAGCAAAATTTCCAATTTAGAAAGGCTTATTGAGCATTTAGCATTAGCATGTAGCATTAATGCATTTAGCAATAGCATGCGGCGCAATAGGTATAGGATATATTACCAGTGTCTATACCAGTGCCGCACTGAGATTCGTCGTGACTGCTCAGATCACTTCAGTGTCTTCTCACCGAGTCCGGGCCAAGCCGTACCCGGTGCTTGATGCGGTAAATCATTGCAAAAAAAACTGGAACCGATCGAGTGGTAGACTAAAAAAAAGCGCATCTTCAACAGTAAAGGCCAGGCTACACTATGCGTGATTGTTCGGCAAAGAACGCACGTTTTTTTAAGTTTGCGTGTTTTGCGTGGTGTCCGGCGTCTGCGTGATCATGCAAAGCACGCAAGAAACATGCCTAAATTGCTGCACTTGTACTGCTTTTAAACCACTGCATAAATATCTACCAGCTTCAACTCAAGTTTTAACACTCACAATTTGCTCCCACGCTTCTTCATTCATCTTCTGCTACGATATTTGGTGCAAAATAATTAACTTTAAGTCTATACCACAATACGCGAAATCAGAAAATTATAGTAACTTCAATGGTCAACAAGCATTCACGGCAATTGTCTACTAGAAACCGCAAAGAACGTTCGAAAAATCTGAACTGCTTTGTGCGTGTTTGTTGCGACGTTGCGCCTTTTGTCGATAGCGTTGTTTTGCGTCATGTTCCAGTGTAGCTCAGTCAATGCGTTTGTCTATCAGCTTGCTCAACATTCTTCAGACTTCAGCAAACCCACACGAAACAGGCAAAAAACGTTGCATACGTTGCGAAATATTAACATAGTGTAGCTGGCCCTGAATCTGCTAAAGGTAATACTTCGGATAACGATGATTGCTGTGTATGTATGCTATGTATCAGCCCGGCTCTAGTATGTATCTTGCCCCCTTTTCTATCTCTAAAGACATTTTAATTTTTAAACGTTATGTGTACCATGTACAGGACTGATAAAAGGGAAACATTGGGCCTTACCTAGGTAAATGTAGAGAAACTAACTGCTGTCATTGATAAAATAAATGCAGGGCTTGTCGCGGTCGGGTCGGTTGTCAGTGTCTCCGTACTCCGAGTCCGACCTCCGACGGCTCCGGAGTCGACTTCCGACTCTGACCTTCCCGACTTCCGCATGCGACTCCGACTTAATCGCCAGGCCTCCGCTGGACTAGCCGAATCTAACGCATCAAATTGCTTATAGTCTTGAACTGAGGTTGTAGATATCGTCCCCAAATTGTATATAGCGCAATGGTCTATGAATTCAATCACTTTTGTCAGAAAATAAAAGTAAGTTATTTGGAGTAAGACAATTTCCGATTGATGTTGCCAACACCATTTTTATGCGGAAAAAATGACGATACCGTGTATCATATGACACTCGGCAATTTAGTTTCCACGCATTTGGTTTTAATGGCATGCTTCCTGTTAGAGGATCGGACGGCATATAATCGAAGCAAGCAGATACGAAAACTATATTTTCAACTCCATCCTGCGTAGTAGCAATTACGGGAAGAGCACCCGCAGTTTTGATAGGACCTGAAAGTAGGTTACTTGCCAGTATGGTCGTAAGTGTGGGAAGCGCTTAATACTCTATTATATGGCGTTAAATAGTACGGAATTAAGGAAGTCCACTTAAGCTCACGACCGACATATTCTGGAGCTGTCTAGGAAGATTTCTCTTGCTTCAGTCGTTTATGTCCCAACGACTTAATAAGGAAATGAATGACGCTTTTTTTGTTAGCGAACAATTCGTAGGCTTCCGCCTTCCGTTGTTGGTACTACATATGATTTAACTTTTAATTTAGATTGCTAAAAATAATTTCCTTATTAGGGTTCGTAATTTTTTCAAATTAAAAACAGAGTACCGAAGGAGTAGTACACGGGGGCACGGGCATGGCCCCCCATTTTTGTCAATGTTGTGTGTGCTAAAATCACAATTGTTATCTTTTCGATAACAAATTAAAAGGCCAAGCAGATCTGCGAGCACAAAGGAGCGTCAAACTGCATTGGAATCCGTGTAGGGATCACGATCTCCCTCAACGACGAGATGAAGTTCGCTGGCCCCTTCACCTTTTGTCATTGTCCTGATCGCTTTTGAACAAGGTACGATATAACTTTCATTTATAACTCATGACCAGTGTTTATGTTTTTCTCCTATCACTATTTGAAGCGCGCCCGTATTGGCGCCGGTGTTTCAAATTTATTCAACCGCTGGACATGCCCGTGAAACAATCCCGACACTAAATTAAGAATCAAGTGGGGTTCGTTGTCCACAAGCACAGGTCATGATGAGATATCTGTGATGTAATTTCCCGACTCCCGTTGTTTTATTGTTTGTTATTTTGTTGGGCGGAAGAAACGACTGATTCTTCATGATAACTAAAATACTTAGTGTTATATATCAACTCAGAAACAAAACTACAAATTCCGTAATCGTTCAATTTTTGTTTTGTTTAATTGAGGGCCTGCAACAGCTTAAAGGACCGCATAGAACCGCTGCGTTTAACTGCTAATGTTGGTTACCTGTTTGATCAATGGTTAAATTAAAATAGAGGATATAGCGGACATATAATCAATTATCGTAGAAACAAAATACATTTTCCAAATATTAATTTCATTTAATAAAGGGAAATGTCCGCAGTTTTGATAAGGACCAAAAGTATCTTGAAAGCACCTGCAAGTACGTCGTTTTAAAGCTAGGAAGCGCTTATTATACTTTAAATTGCATATCTTCGAAGGGAAGTTTATATGCAAAATTGAGCGATTTACATATATTTGGTCTCGTTTGTCGATTTCAAGTGATAACTCCATTTTTGTGGGGAAAGATGTGAGTATTTCCTTGAGGCAAACTTTACTTGAAATAGTACAAATATAGTGTGGTATTGTTTGTCGACTTCAAGTAATAACTCCATTTTGTGGAAAAGGTTAAGTATTTATTTTTTAAGAAGAGGGAAACACCTTATGTCGCTTGAAAGCTGTAAAATTTGCTTGTAAGCGGATAACGGATTGTTTATCCATTACCGATTCTTATGATAGTCAAGCAAAATTCTTTGAGTGGCATTTTTTACCTGCAACCGACGACATCCCTTTGAGTATAGGAGCTTGTCTCTTATTACGTCTTGTAATTACGAATACCACATTATAGTATATTCATGGCGATTGGGAAGAATAAATAAGTAAAAATTCTGAAGACTTCAAATTATCATCGCCACTGGTATCCATTAGCAAGATGCTTCTGTAAGTACGATGCCTATATGTGGCAACACCTGCCAGCCGGAGTCGGATGTTCGGTCAATAATTGTACCGACTCCGACTCCGGCCAAAACTCAGACTCCACCAAACTCCGACTGTCCGACTCCGACCTCCGACTCCGCAGCCCCTGGATAAATGTATTTGGAAATCATTTTGCATCTGTAGTCGGGTCCCATGTCTATTTTTGTTTCTTGCTAACACATATTTTAAGTGTACCCGGTCGGTAGATACCCTGTGGGTTTCCGAGCGTCGCCTACGTGGAGGTTTTGAACGTGTCAGCCTTTCGTCTAACTGTTGAAACTAGTCTGAATCCATCTTGATTTGAACCTAACTGGCAACAAAATATGAATGCACCACGCTTGCGTCCGAGCGCTTTGGTATTTCTTCAGGCCGTAGTTTTGTAAAATATCCTCGCCTAAGGCTTTAGACTAAAATCATTCTGCAACTCAGCAGAACTCTCGTGTTACGACACTAATTGTTCCAACCAGTCAGCACATCACATCCAAGGGCCAAATTACTGGGAGACTGCGATTATAAAGAGTTTGGAAGGATCGTCAAGAAATCGCAAGCTTTGATGTGGGACCACCAAAAACTTTCACTGTCAGCCAGAAGTGAAGCAAAATGTAGCATTCATCTGTCCCGATCCAAGGTTGATCTTATGGTTATGATCTAAATCTATACCATCACGGAGAGCGAAGATTTATGTGTTTTGTGTTATTAAATTATCCTTCAGCGAAATAATGCGATTACTGAATAGTACCTCCCTGTGTCTGGCTCACTACACCATGCATATTATGAATAGTGTAGTGGGCCAGACACAAGGAGGACAGGAGGAGATCACATGAGAACACTTCTTGTGGAGCGGGCTGCACTCAGCCTCAGACCAGCTGTCTGTCGAAACAGCCACCTTCGAACTGACAGTCCGGGTCGTATGAGGCCGGGCTCAGTTAGCTGAAACTGGCCCTGTCCCCACTAACAGCCGGCCAGACGGTCCCATGCAGACCTCAGAGAGCCACTTGGCGAAAATGGCAGGGTGTCAGATGGCTATCGCCTTCGTTTGGTTAATTTAGAGTGCCTCGCATCTGTCGTTAGTGTGCAGCGAATGGCAGACGCAGGCTGATCTGCTCCCCTTGTGTGGCGAACAATTATGCAAATAGGCTTATGTGGGGATATGCTTAGGTACAGTGAAGTGTGACCCACAGCTAACTGATCTGAAATATTTGTGGGATTGCCTGAACTTAGGAATCCATCCAGGATATGATTTGTGGCAGCATTTGTGTTCAATAAATATATCCCTCACCGGGGGCAGTGCCTATTTTAAGAGAAAACCACTGGAGGATCCAAGATCCAAACATAGCACACAATGGCAAAATGACGTAAGCATGACTCTGATGTAATATTTCAGTTAACCGTGTTCAGTGGCGGATCTACGGTTGGGCAAAATAGGCAATTGCCCCCCCCCCGAAAAAAAAACGAAATCGGCAAGAAATGACACATTGCATGATAAAGAAGGAAATCTAAGCAACTTTTGCAAGGGAAGTTTGCTTTAAACCAGCTACCAATGCATCAGCAAGCAAAATCCGATACGTTTTCGGAATTGTGTGAGGCTTTTGGGAATTTTGCACCCCCTCCCCAAACTCCCGTTCTATATCCACCGCTTACCGTGTTGTCTTTGAGCCAAAATCCCAAAACGACTGGAATGGGACGAAAACTAACCGTTCCTACTAAAAGATCACAAACCCATGTTAATACTTTTAAAAATGACACGAAACATAATGCCAGGTATTGTTAAACTTATCCCATTGTTGGGACAATCTGTTCCAGCTCGTAGGGTAGGTTTGTGCAGTTTGAGCAATTCAGAGCATGAAGAGACCGAGGAACTCAATGTTATTACTCGAATTCCTTAGGTATGCAATTTGAGCATGCAGAGCAATGAAGAGCACCGAAAGGACTCAATGTTATTTACTCGCAATTCTTATGGTATACATCCATGTAATGGCTTTGTCAGGATTTTGTATGGCTGGGCTACTCGATTCCTTAGGTATACATCCCATATAATACTTCGCCAGGTTTGTTTATGGCTGGGGGGGGGGACAATCCGTTGTGACAGATGTTAACTCCTATTAGTGCAGGGGGGGGGGGGCAAATATTGCCACCCCTCAGTTTCTTAGATATCTCCAAACGGTTCAAAGTAGGCATATGAAACTTTCGACTTCCTAACATTGATTTTCATATCTGGAAGTAAAATATCTTGGAGATTTCTGACTGAGCAGAGGCGGTTCCAGGCCCAGTTTTGGGAGGAAATTTTTCGGCGACAATTGGCGATTAATGAGAGATATGCGATCTTCACGATTCTTCTAACTGGCCTCAAAGTATGATGAAGTTGCCAATAGGTTTACGGTTTTTAATAAGTTAAAATTAGTTGATGTTCATGATCTATTGTATATTTTTACGGAGAGGCGTTTCCAAGGTACTTGAAAAGGGGGGAATCCCCAAAAAGTATGAAACGCCTAGCTGACAGTCAATAAAGCAAATATAAATTGCGTTTCATAGCTATGAAGATGCTGAAAAAGTTTCTCCCTTCCAATTTTGCATAATTTATTACGTCCTTGAGTTCAAGGCGTGGGCCAGTCACAGAAAATAGGGGTAAACTGCATAGTATAGCGGAATACCCAGCGATTAACGGAGCGTAATAAACAGATAGTTGAGAATGAATGACTGGAAACTATGAGTCCAGGAGAGAAATAACTACATTTTATTGAGCAGAGGCGCGCTCAGGAACCGAAAAAAGGGGGTCAATATTAATTGCAAGGAAACTTTGTCATGGGCCTACAAGACAATAAATATACTGCATTTTCCGATGAAAAAGCAGCAGGGGAGTCTTTTTAAACATTGGAAGAGAATAGGCGAGCCAGGTAGGGTAAAAAGTGGGCAATATGGTGATGAAGAATTGCAAGCAAACTTAGTAATTGTTGAGTGTAGTATTATATTAGCGGATTTATTCCCTATCAAAAGGTCTTTCACTCCCCAAATGGGAATCTTGGATACGCCTATGTATTGCTGCATTAAAAAATGGAACTATCTATGACCAGTAGCTGATTTATATTCGTGGTAGAAGCATGACTGCGGATATATTTGTATATTTGACCTCCGCTTTTTTCGTTACACCTGGCACCGCCTATGTACAAAAATTATGTTTAATAACTATTGTGTATGATGTACGAAATAACTAAACTATTGGCTTTATTCGAGTAAATGACCCACAAAAAAACGTTGAATTACGCTTTTACTTTTGCCCCCCAATTTAGTGACCTGGCAACACGCCTATGATTTTTTGAGATTTCAACAATAGCCATCACATCGATTCCTACTGATGTCTATCAGATCACTGTGAGTGAATTAAATCGTCGATAAACATGGCAGATGTGTTGAAAATCAAAAATACCTCTAATTTTTTGTGTTTATTTCTTTTATTAGTTTCTAAAAACCAAGCCCAAAGAGCCGCAACTATAACGGCTGTAGTCATACGAATCAACACACCACAAGGACGCACGCTCATACATTCAACACACTCATATCTAAACATGATGATGAATTCTAATCTAAAAATAAGTAAATAATGAATATATAAATATAAATATCCCCGCTGCCAAAACGTATAAAAGGACAAGTGACTAGCCAGCACCGCTGCGCAAACCATGACAATGGACATAATAAATGTTTTGTTCTTTTTGGCCCTTGTTTGCCCCCCATTTAAGATTATGAAATTCATTTTTTTATAAAATGTAATCATGTAAGGTTGAATCGACCATCGCTTTGAATTTTTGAAAATCGGACGGTAGATCTCGAGATTCTGGGGGCCGATATGCCCCCCCCGCCACTAATAGGGGTAGCCGGAGCCGCCACTAATAGGGTTTGACACGCGCACAACAGGGGGTGGAAGGTCCCCCTTAGGTTATCGAAAATGGAAAACAATGGTATTTCTCGCCGCTTTTTGGCACAACTGAATGGTTTTATCCAATTGCCCAATCGGGTTCAAATGTTTTGGCCATTGGTCTCCTCAGGTTAGGTCACTAGGTCAAGTCTACCGACCCCAACCTAAAACAAATAATGTCATGCTGCAGCCAGCTTGGTTTTGACCGACTTAGGCTGGAAACTCACAGGATTTAATCAGGTACATAAATATATAAAAATTCTGCTATTTGGAGATTTCTTATCCGTGATCTAAGATGAAGTCGAATTTTGTGACCACCAAATTATAAGTCAGTGGGAAACATGGAAGTGCATATCAATTATAAATCCACAGAAAATGGCTAAATGTGCCAAATGTCATTAGACTTACGAACCTTTTGCTAAATAGTTAAAACCTTTTGGTCAATGATCCATGTGACATTGTTGCCCTGCGACCATCACGAGGTCGCAGGACCCGGAGGTCATGCATCAGTTTTCATCCATAACTTTTTACCGAATCATACAGAGCAATGCGATCAGATTTTACCATTGTGTTTGACTTGTAGAGACACCTCGTTCGATGTTAAATGCGACCTTGACTTAACCTTGACCTGCCCTCGGATCAGGTAAGACGTAGGCCATCTTTCCCCACATACTTTTGTTATTTTCATCTTCCCAAACTAATAAAATGTAATTAAAACAATGGAAACCGGGAAATATTGACGGGAAGTCACTGTGAGGCATGCAAGTGGTCCGTCGCTGGTTGGAATGTTTCTAAAATAATACAAATTGAACAACATATTTTCTTACAGATCCTAATCCATGGCGACGGCCGTGACTTGGCAATTGGGGCCCCGAAACCAATCGAGGTAGCATGGGTTATGGCACAATTTGCTCCGGAGTTCTCTGGTCCAACCGATCCCGAGCTGCTGGTCTCTATTGGGAAATCAAGTCAGAACATTCATAGTTAAATAAACCTCGCGGAGAAAGAAAATATTTTAACAAGTGCCTTGCAGTGCTTGGCACCACCCTCGCCGTGGCGGTGGCGTCTAAACGCCTCTTCTAACTCGTCTTGTATGGAGATTAGACATAACAAATGCTTGATAGCACGCCACAAATCATGTCGAAACTATTTGAACGTCTTTGGGCTCATGTCAAAATTCAAGTCGCCAGAGGTTATCAAATGTCAATTTTTTCCAAGTATAAGACTTTGCTCCAGAAACCCCATAACATCTCGAGACCTATGATAGCAAGGAAAAAACGGAAAACAGATAATCGACATTCGACAGCTCATAACAAATTCAATCGCCATTGGTGCCCTCAAATTTTAGCTTATGTCAATAGTTTAGGCTATAGAGGTCACGAAATGTCACGAGGCATTTCTGCAATACAAAATCGTGTTTTAAGTACCTACTTACTCGGTGACAAGAAAAGCTAATTTTGACCACCAGCGTGGTTTGTCTCATAAAATACACTTGAACATAATATGGTGACTGGTTAAGGTCAATTTTGTGACTAATGTAGTTCATATTACATAATGGGGTGACTCCGAGGAGATAACACTGGTGTCATTCGCACGTCTTTATCTTTATTATATCCAACGTTATTGGCAAGCAAGTGCTTTTGACGTCAGATGACCTCAGCTGACCTTTCAGAGGTCACTGAGCAGCAATTGCATCTGGGTCATTAATTAAGAATTAGCTAAAATAACATGATTATGAAATAACTGGCCTTATCTAATGCATATTATCTGAATAGAAAGCATTTTCATATTTTCCCCTTGTCTCTAATGGGAGTCACGAAATTGACCTGACCTTAGGTCAACGACATAAAACAAAATCAGACATATGCGAATTTTAGTTACTTATTGCCTTATAAAATCCTGCAAGGTTAACATATCTCGGACAATCATTGGGGCCTCGGCACGACCACAAACGTTGTTGGAGATCACGTGACGTGACATAGTGACCTGGGCTGAGATGACCTGAGGTCAAAACTCTTACATATTGTGGGTAATTAATGCCCCACCAACCGTGCTAAATTTTGCGGCGCTGCGCGCCGATGTCTTTTTCTCACTATCCTCAAAAAACCTTAAGAGGCGTTTGTCTGAACGTCTCGCACTCCCCAGTGCGACACTTCTGTGTAAGATACACAAAAGCACATTTTTAGTGACACAAATTTTTCCTTCCTCGAAACGCAAGGTCTAAGTGAGAAAGAAGATGTCATAATCGGCATGCGCGACAGATATTTCTGAAACATATCTGTGAGTATTATGCAAATATCTTCCCTGTTCCAACCATGGGCGTCGCCAACCACGTGGCCAAGGGTCGGCCCCTCAAGATCGCTTCGGACCCCAAGATTAGCAGGATTTTAATGTAACCCTATGGGAGTGGGTGACAACCACCTGGTTTTCCCCAGTCCTAACCCACTGCAAATTTTGTGTCGACATCCCTGGTCCAACAGTCCAACAACCCCCAATCTCCCCTACTCTGCCGTTGATGATCTATTTTTCAAAAGATATTAAAGTTCATGATATTTCAGAAATAATTTAAAGATACCTATTTTCGCTGGAAAATACTAAAAATTAGGAATATCATGAAATTTATCATTGTATTTGTATCAAATGATCAATATTTAAGTATATTTTATTCCATTTAATACATATAAAACGAAAAATGACATGGAATTAAGGACATCACGGTGGGCAAAATGGCATGGCTGGGGGGGGGGGACCGCTGACTGGGGGGGATATTTGCCCCCCAGCTAACATGTTAAAATAGGCATTGACCGGGGGCGCATCCAGGTTTTTGCGACGGGGGGCGCACCAAAGAAGGCCCCCTAGCTTTGGCTGATGAGCCCCCGCCGCCCAAAAAACACAAGAAAACACGTGAATTTGTTTAGTTTCGCTCATTTTGTTTTACTCTGCATTGATTTCGGCGCCCCTTTGTAATTTGCATTGTTTTATTGATGGGCTGTTTGTATGTTCTTAACTGTGCCACCGCATTGCAAGACCAACTCAAGAATACAATCTTAAGGATTATTTGCAAAATAACTAATTTATTGAAAACGCCGGGCATGTCAATACGCGTCTCTGACCGTCTGACCGCTGTCAGTGCCCCGGGATTACAATTTAAGTTAAAATCGTGTTAGCAAAGTTAAAATATGCAGGAGGCTCTGCGACCTGCGTTCATGGGGGGGCATGATGTATGTGCCAAGGGGCCCATATATCACCGACCGCGGGCAATACAAATGGTCTTCCATCACTCGCCTGGTTTTGGTTTTAGTATGGCTCCGCAAATCCAGCATCATAAGGTGAATATACCTCGACCTCCCCTACTCTAAGAATAAGTTATTTGGTCCCATCCATTATCATTTATTGAGAAAGTCAACGAAATGTGGCGAGTTTCCTCATAATTTAAATCACTCTATTCTACTATGCATGGCTTATACCGAGTCCTTCCAAGTTTTAAAACCTTGGCTTAGCCAATGCCAGTTGGCCGAGCAGTAGGTATCACATGCAGTCTCAAATAAGGACTCAGCCTGTAGTGACTGCACCCAGAATAAGAGGTTAAAGGCTGAGTAAGAGCCTTCTTACTCAGGAACGGCTGAACCGACTGTGTTCGAATTTGATGTGTTGTTAGTGACCTCTCAGCCGTTGCCTTTCTACAAGTCAGGCGTGGGTGTCTCTGCACGTGCACACCCTTTTTGTATCTCAGAAACTACTTGCCCGACTGAGTTTAAATTCACCATACATTTCCTTCGCTTGCTCGTTCATCGTGAACTACGGCGCTTTAAAGGTTTTTACCTATATGTTTATTTGCTACAGAATATCGCTTTTTCCGATTTATTTTTGTTCTCAGAAAAGTTGTTTTGTCTTGAAAAAGGTGATTTTGCCCCATTCTCTTTTTTACATATAAGAGACTTAAACGAAAACTCGAACTCCAAATACCTAAAATTGAGAAACTCAAACACTTAAGTAATATGACCGGCCCAAATACGCGGATAAAATAGGGATAAAAATAGGTACCTTTTTCCAACAAAAAGGTGTCCCCCCCCCACGAAGAGAGTCTGGATCCGACCTAGTGCTGTAGCAAGACAGCGGAGAGCACTAGGTGTATGCTTTCTGCCAGTAACAGAATATGTGTGAATGGGAAAGGAAAGAATAATACATAATCTTGCATAGCATAGCGATGACAGGTATATCATAGCGATGTCACATGCCTATCCAGCGCGAAATATGTATATTGGCCGCGATGTGAAAAAAATGCTTGTAAATCTGTAACATTCCTTCTTCCCATTTGATATATTACAAAATGTCTGTGGAAATGCACCAAGAACGTATACAGACAAGCGCTCATCAAAAGTCTCAGCACTCAGCAGCAGCACTTCTGGTTCTGAGCATGCGATGCGTTCAAAATGGATTTGCATAACTAGGCGACGAGGCGCAGAACATATCACACATAACAAAGATACATAACAAAGATATATAACTATACCGGCCCAACGAGTGTTTTCCCAACTTTCTCACACTGTACTTAAATATAGCACACGAACACTGACACGAACAGAGCCACAGCGCCCTGTCAGCGATTTGGGTGGAGAAAGCAGATACTCGACAAATTGTTCCTAGTGAAATGATACTACAATTGACAAGACAAGTTTATGACAATAGGACGTTATGCATGACAGGTGTAATCAACAGAATATCTGAAACTTAGTCATTTCTGAAATGGAGTTCAGTTTAATGCAGTTCCTAAATGGTGGCACAAATCGCCGCCTGAATGATTCAAAACTGAGCACGGATTGATGAAGACACGAGAACATTTGTAGAAAAGATCGCAAACCAGGAGGTATAATTTCAAACATATCAGAGCTGGTAGAGGTTCGCGACAAAACGTGTACCACCAATGACCAAACCCCCAATCGCCCTGTATTAATTCATTGAAAGTGAGGTATGCAAAGGCATTCCTTTCTTCATTGCATACACGATGGAACCAAATTCCCTTATATCATGGTATAGTTGTCTTTTCTCGGGTTTGGCTGCTCCCTATCCGCATTGAATGTGGCTCTGGTGAAGTGATAAGTAGCAAATATAACAAGCTTCATCCGACCGAGTTTTATATCCAGATGACGCTTCCCCTATTAAACAATGGATGGGGCCAGGGACCTCTACTGATGCAGGTAGGTGGTGAAGGATTCATCTAGCACCTTTATCTGAAGTCGAGTTCCTGTAACAATAGATTGGGTATCTTCTGGTGAAGCTCATCAGCACATGTACCATGAATTCCCAGTGGTAACTTGAAGGTAATTCTGCTGGGACAGAATCTGGTGAATGACTTCGTCCAGGACTGCTCGGTTGAGTCCCTGTACCCTGAACTGTTCCACCCTATGAGGCAGATATCTGGTGAAAGGCTTTCATCCAGGACCTGTACCGTGAAGTCGACGTCCCGCCTCTGTGATGCACATCGGCGGCTTGATCCTGACACCTTGTGGGAAAAGGGACAGTTTGCGTGGCACAACAATGCTCCAGAATTCCCAAAGAGTTTGGCATGCTCTCTCTCTCCCATGGCTATATCTCTTCATCTGTCCTCATTCGTCTCAGAATATATGAATACAAATGAGCAAAAGCAAAAACTAGCAAAACCAGAGCCCCGAAAATTTACCAAATATCATAATAGTCATACATCTCTTAAAAGCCTTGTGCGCTTCTCAGCTCACCCTGAGCAGTGTTCGTCTCAGTGAAACAGCCACCACCCACCACACCCTCCACCCCGTCCCACTTTGTCCGCACAGTCCTCCACGTTTCGAAGTGGCCTCCCTTCCCGATGAGCAGGCCGCGCTCCTTGGTGTGCTCCCAGACGTCGGCCACGGTGGCGGCATCCAGGGGCGTGCGGCTCTCTCGATCCTTCACCAGCTCGACGCCGATCATCAGTCCCTTGCCGCGCACGTCACCCACGCAGCGGTGCTTGTCGCGCAGCGTCGCCAGGCCGTGCAGGAGACGCGTGCCGATCCGTTTGGCCACTTCCTGACAGCCGTCCTCCTCCAGCGCCTGCCAGCGCCGACAGGTATGCACAGTTATACATGGAGGCGAAGGGGATCTACGAAACATGTTTGATGGTGTCGTTGGAAAGCTCGACGCAGTAGGCTATTGCGCCAGATTTCCTCGGTCTCGTTTTCGGCCTACAGTCTCCACTCAACTCTGCGGATTCCAGGCAACCATTCATCGTTCTATCTTGTCTGGTTAGTTACACATATAAAGAGCTCTTCCGACAATAGGTTCCTACACAAGTCCTTGTTCTAGTAATGCGTCACAGTCCATATTCCATATCCAGTCCACATTTCTTCCACGGGCATCCAACAGATTTCCACAAAATTTACCCTAGCACAACTCACACTCATGTTCAGACTCGGTGAGCTTGTCATTTAGAGGCATCCTAACTCACGTCTAGTACGGCGATTCCAACTGCGGATGAGATGGGTCCTCCTCCGTACGTGTTGAAGTGAAGTGCCTCAGACATCTTAGCCGATACCTGGCAGCGCCAATCCAGTATGAAACAGACCAGTTCACAACATCCAATACGAACGAAAAACGTCGAGATACCTAGAGGTGCTGCCAGCTTTGTATGTTGGAGACCATCCTGCCACCCTGCTGAAAAGCCCAGCGAATATGCCGGTGTGCGTTGTGCAATATTTATACTTTCTGCAGATGGTGGAAAGCTGTCAATTCGGAAAGTTGGATGAATTGCTAACCCCCAAACGCACTACCCTTGCACCCTTCGTTAACGATTTCAGTCAGTTCATTCATTCAACAGACTTCATGACTAATTACAAGCACCACCAACGGCTCGAACAGCGCACACAGGAGACCTGGCACTCATCAACGTCACCACATCAGGCGTAGGTGCTGCCACGAAGGGTGCAGCCCTCTTACCTCCTTGGTGGTGACGACCGCAGCCAGTGGGAACCCGTTGCCAATGCCCTTGGCTATGGTGACGATGTCAGGGGTGACACCATGGGCCTCGAAGGCCCAGAAATGGTCGCCTGTGCGGCCGAAACCCGTCTGAACCTGCCAGCAGATATCGAATCAGACCCACTGGGATACTGGGCCACTAGGGTAGGTACTGGGTCACGTGGACTCCAGCAAGTTCAGCAGCCAGTTTTCCGTGCAGTCCAGCTGTATCCGCTCACTTCGTCATGGCCCTTACTCGGGTGGTTCATCATGATATGGTACCGATCGATCCACTTCAGTGTTCAGCGATCATTTTGCGGGGATTGCACTTTCGTGTGTGACATGGATAATACCTTTGGTATTGAACCAGGAGTCAGGTTAATGCGCAAATGTGGAAATCATGACACTGTGTGATATACACACTGCAGCTTGCATCCCACTTGATCATCAAACCAGTTTGTTGGATTTCTGGCGCGCTTTTTGGTCGTGTTTTGCTCTCTTCAGTGAGGTACTCTTCGTTTCGGCCTCAGCCTTCCGGGTTCAGCGAACGCTGCCGAAGTAAACATCAGTTGAGATGCAAACTTTGTCCACAAATGAGTTATATTCTGAACTCCAGAATAGTAATATTCTGGACTTCAGAATATAAGAGGGTTTATTTAGCGTGGTACGTACTTATTACTTGAAATTATGTATTATATTTAATAATCTAGGTGTATTCTAGAGTCCAGAATATAACTCAGTTGTGCACAAAGTTTGCACCTTCACGGGGAATGCAGCGGCAGCATGACCCAGAGATTAGCTTGACCCGAAGGGCTGAGGCCGAAACGAGGGTAACTCATTTAAGAGAGCAAAGTACCGGGACCAGAAAGCGGCCAGAAGTCCAACGCTGGACACAAACCGGGGCTACAATACGTGATAATGGAAGACTTAACTGTCACATTGCTAGGCCACAATGAAGAATATCATTATACGGGAGCATATGGTGCATAGTACATACTACATGTCCACTATCCAAGGCCAGTGGCACCGACCATGGTGGATGACTCCGGCCAAGTCTGTGACTTGCGGAAGAGCCTGCATGGGTCGGAGTTTAGCCGACCAGGACCAACATACCTCATCCATGACCAGCAGACCAGACCAACATAAACCCCATCCATGACGCCAGCAGACCAGACCAACAATACTCATCCATAACCAGCAGACGCAGACCACATACTCATCGATGACCAGCAGAACCAGACCAAACATACCTCATCCATGGCCAGCAGACCAGACCAAACATACCTCATCGATGACACAGCCGACCAGACCAGACATACTCATCCATGACCAGCAGACCGACCAACTACCTCATCTGACCAGCAGTACCAGCACCAACATACCTCATCCATGGCCAGCAGACCAGACCAACATACCTCATCGATGACCAGCAGACCAGACCAACATACCTCATCCAGCCAGCAGACCCAGAATACCAACATACCTCTCCATGACCAAGCAGACCAGAAACCAACATACTCATCGATTTGCCAGCAAAACCCCGACCAACATACCTTCATCCATGACAGCAGACCATGACAACATACCTCATCCATGACCAGCAGACCAGACCAACATACCTCATCCATGACTCAGCAGACAGACCAACAATACCTCATCCATGACCAGCAGACCAGACCAACATATCTCATCCATGACCAGCAGACCAGACCAACATACCTCATCTATGACCAGCAGACCAGACCAACATACCTCATCCATGACCAGCAGACCAGACCAACATACCTCATCCATGACCAGCAGACCAAGACCACATAACCTCATCCATGGCAGCAGCTCAGACCAACATACCTCATCCATGACCAGCAGACCAGACCAACATACCTTATCCATGACCAGCAGACCAGACCAACATTCCTCACCCATGACCAGCAGACCAGACCAACATACCTCATCCATGACCAGCAGACCAGACCAACATACCACATCCATGACCAGCAAACCAGACCAACATATCTCATCCATGACCAGCAGACCAGACCAACATACCTCATCCATGACCAGCAGACCAGACCAACAGTACCTCATCCTTCGACCAGCAGACCAACCAAACATATATCAATTCCATGACCAGCAAACCAGACCAAAATACCTCTCCATGACCAGCAGACCAGACCAACATACCTTTCATGGACCAGCAAGACGCAGAACCAACATACCTCATCCATGACTAGCAGACAGACCAACATATGCTCAATCCATGACCAGCAGACACAGACAACATACCTCATGCCATGACCAGCGACAGACGCAACATACTCATCCATGACAGCAGACCAGACCAACATATCTCATCCATGACCACAGACCAGACCAACATATATCATCCATGACCAGCAGACGCAGACCCAACATAACCCTCATCTATGACCAAGCAGACCAGACCAACATACCTCATCTCATGACCAGCAGACCAGTCCAACATACTTATCATGACGCAGCAGACCAGACCAACATACCCTCATCCATGCCAGCAGACCAGACCAACATATTCAATCCATGAACCACAACCAGACCAACATACCTCATCCATTACCAGCAGACCAGACCACATACCTTCCATGACCAGCAGACCAGACCCAACATGAACCTTATCCATGACCAGCAGACCAGACCGAACATAACTCATCCATGACCAGCAGACCGACCAACATAAATCTCATCAGGAAACAGCAGACCAGCCGCAACATATCTCATACATGACCAGCAGACCAAACCAAATCCTCATCTCATGACCCAAGCAGACCAGACCAACCTACCTCATCATGACCAGACCCAACATACCTCATCCATGACCAGCAGAACCAACACATAACCTCTTCCATGACCAGCAGACCAAGCCAACATATCTTCATCCATGACGCAAAGAACAGACCAACATACCTCATCCATGACCAGCAGAACCAGACCAACATTACCTCATCCATGACCAGCAGACAGACCAGCATACCTCCATCCATGGACCAGCAGACCAGATCCAACAATATATCATGGGCCATAGACCAGCAGCCAACCAACCATACCTCATCCTGCGCAGCAGACCAGACCAACATACCTATCCATGCACAGACCAGACCACTAACCTCTCCATGACCAGCAAAACCAGACACATATCTCATGCCATTGAACCAGCAGACCAGACCACATACTCATCCATACCAGCAGACGCAGACCAACATAACCTCATCCATGACCAGCCAGACGACAGACCGAACAATATCCATCATGACAGCAGACCAGACCAAGCATACCTTATCCATGACCAGCCAGACCACGACCAACATACCTCTCCATGACCTAGCAAGACACAGTCCAACATACCTTATCCATGACCAGTCAGACCAAAGACCAACATACCTCATCCATGACCACAGCAGACCAGAATCCAAAAATATCTCATCCATGACCAAGCGACCAGACCAACTACCTCATCCATGATCAGCAGACCAGACAACCATACCTTCATCCATGACCAGCAGACCAGACCAACATATCTCATCCATGACCAGCAGACCAGACCAACATACCTCATCCATGACTAGCAGACCAGACCAACATACCTCATCCATGACCAGCAGACCAGACCAACATACCTCATCCATGACCAGCAGACCAGACCAACATACCTCAACATCCAATGACCAGTAAACCGCCGTTGTTCGCCTGATGAGTGCCTCAGCCTTCTTCAGGTAGCCGTTCGGGAACTGGACCGTCCCGCCCACTCCCTGTCATCGGAAGAGACAGCGTCAGAGGTAGCGGCGGCAGTGGCAACAGCGGCAGTCGTCACAGACATGCAGCGTTCAAGCACGCTCGGCGACTGGGCTTTGTTGGGCACAAATCGACCAAAGGTGTCGGCGCGCCCTTAAACCCCAATATACAAACGACTGGGCTTTGTAAAATGCTAATGTAGTGAACCAACTTTATAAAACCGACACTCAGCATGAGGCGTGTCTAGCCAGCGCCTTATAACAATTACTTTTTCAGCGAACGTTGCCCTAACGGTTTGGACGAATGACACACTTGGCCAGTTCGTTCACTGACCTGAATGCTCTCGGCGAAGAAGGCGGCTACGCGGCCCTTGGGGCACGAGTAGCGGAGCGTCTCTGCTAGCTGATCCACGTACTGCTGCGCGGCGTCGCACTGACCCGCAGCGCATGCGCACTGCCTCACCGTCTGCACTGGGGAGTCGCGACACGCACTGCCTCCCCAGATACCTTGGTACGGGTCGGGGTTCATTGCCTGGGGAGGCCAGCAGGTGTCAGAGGTCAGCAGGGGTCAGGCAGCTAGTGAACCTAGGAATCCCGGTACAGGTCAGTGGTCATGACTTGAAGAGAGCATACTCTGCAAGTCACACACTGGCGGATCCAGAACCTGGGCATGGGGGCTACATTTCAAAAAGTTTCATCAAATTCGAAAATTCATCGGATTGGGCTTCCTTGTACCTTACTGAACGGTTTAAGACAATTATGCCTTAGTAAAAAATTATTAGATTTCCCTCTACAGTGGAATATATGTCAAATTTCGTAAATGTCAGGCAATATGGGGGGCTAACGCCCCTGCCACTGGATCCTCTAGTGAAGTCACATGCATCCCGACATTGCGTAGTGACACTGTTACGCCTGCAGTAGGAACGTGTCTCAGAGTGGTGGCCAAGTCGCGCAATCAATTCAAGACAGGTGACCACAGTTGTCGGCAACACGGGAGCGAGTCAAGACGTCCTGGACAGAGGGCCCTGGTGCGTACGGCGATCACACGCGGCCTACGGTCTCAAAGGACACAGGTGCGGAGCGGAGCGAGGCACAGCGTGCACGTGACCGTGGCACTCACGTTGTGCACGCCGAACATGTGCGGCACGTTGAACTTCCACGTGCTGTGTGCGGTGAGCGCCATGCCGTGCGGCCCCATGCCGTGGTAGCCGTTCCTTAGCGAGATGACGTCGTAGCTGCCGGTGCTGAGGCGCGCCAGCATCACCGCCAGGTCGTTCGCCTCCGAGCCGCTGTTCACCAGGTGAACCACCTGTCCGGGAGATACAGATATGTTCAGGCGAATCATCTGTACAATGTTGTGTATTACTGACGCCAGGGGTACTGCGTGGTTTCCTATGTCTTGGTGGGTGCCAGGGCACCCACAAAGCTTAACCTGGGCCCCACTGGGTCTCTGCATTTCCCTCGCCCTACTAAGGGGGGGGGGTCATACCCGCTCTCTATCTCGATTCCTATGGCACGTAGAACAAAACAAAAAACATCGTTTTAAGCGTCGTCAAAAATCATTTTGAAACTATTTCATATTGTTTTGCTCAGGTCAAAATTCAGGTCACCAGAGGTCATTGCAGGCCATTTTTTTAGTTTTAGGACTTCGCTCTAGAAATCCCCATATATCTCGGGAACTATACTAGGTAGGAACAAACGAAAAAAGCAGTCGATAGCCATTGGAATTTTAAACTAGCGTTTTGTCCTCAAATTTGACCTTATATCAACAGTTTAGGCTCTAGTGGTCATAAATTCAAAAATGCTTTTTTGGCAAAAATGTTTTTTGCTAATAACTTTTTACCTAATTAAGAAAACAAAAACAAAATGCTTACGCCATCGTCTTTGTCTCATCAAGGCGCTTGGAAATATAGGATTTTTTAACCATGTTAGGTCGACTTAAAAATATGAACTCAGGTCAAGGTCAAGTGGTGACCCATTTTGGTCATGCTGCATATTAGGAGACGTGGCTCGACGAGACAAACATATAAGTGTATGTTGCACTTCTCTATCTGCATTATATCCAGAGTTATTGACGAAAAGGTGTTGGTGACCTCGGATGACCTCAGATGACCCCGTATGGGTCACTGAACAAAACCTGCACTTGGATCATAGTTGTAACACATGTTTATGTTTTCGTCTAGAACGTGATTAATGACCTTAGAACATGTTTTGTTCCATAGAAATAAAACTAAAAAGCAAAAACCGGAAATGCATTTTTATGCACGGTTATGTTGCGAGGTGGTACATTTTAATCCGTGAGAGGTCATAAGTCAGTTACTTTTGACGATATCGACTTCAAATGTGGTATACATATTTACCGGACATGTCTCGATGATACGTTTTCCTGTTTTTGAATAATTACCCGTTTTCACGATGGATTATTTTGCGCGAAATGTTTTAAAACATTTTAAGATGTTTTGAAATGTTTTAATATTAAAGTTTTAGTATGCGATATATTTCAAGAAAAATAAGTTACTAATTTAGGCGATATTATAATTATTCCAAGATTATGGAAACCATGAGAATGAGTCATTACAAGATTATGATAGCAATTGTCCGTTTCTAAAAGAACATATGACGTCTAGTGTTCATCTCGTTCCAGTTAGCATACCGTTTCCATATTAGTTACTCAATCTGGCAGCGTCATGGATCACAGGTCTGCCTTCGCATGACGCATGAATTCGCTAGAAACGATTCGCTGGAGGCGAGTCCATTATGAGTCAAGGGAAGTTCGCTTTGTTGAGCGACTAATAGCGTGCCCGAGACCGAGATGTTTCGAGATGTTCTGAAAAGTGTCAGTAGGTGAAGATCACAGCTAACCTACAGCTAACCTATACATAGTTATCTTGCTAATTACCACCAAACCACAATTTTGTAACATACTATATTCTTACTAACATATTATACAATTATTAGAGACATTTCAAGACAAAAATCGCTTCCAAAAGTTGTGTAGTTAAGGAAAGAATAAGTATACTAAAACTTTTATACTAAAACATTTAAAAACATCTTAAGATGTTTTCAAACATTCGCGCAAAATAATCCATCGTGAAAACGGCTATTATAAATTGTTTTACAAATTGTGTAAAAACGAAACAAAACAAAAACTTTGGATTTCCTAAATTTTGAATTTAAACTTAACTCGAAGATCCAAGAAAGCACTTAGAAGGATGATAGCCACGTCTAATTATCAGTCATTTTTGATATATTACAATTGAACTTATATTAAACAATTTACTTTTGACAGGGTTTTCCGCAAACCCTTATTTTGAACAAAAAAGCAAAGCATGACGTCAATCTGACGTCATTCCTGTTATACATACATCTTCCAAAGTTATCTGTTAAAATTTAGTAAGCCAAAGGCTTGCATGCTATCGATTCATATCGATACAATATCGATGCAAGCTTCTGATGATGATTGGGGTTTTAGGGTGGACCGACAGCGAAGGTCACATGCTGCAAGCTTCAATTGTAACTGTGCCATGAAGTAGGTTTTGGTAACGGACAACTGAACACTTATAGTTTTAGAATGTTACATGACGTTGTTGTAATTTTCATAAACAGACGTTTTTATTTTGTGATTTGCCCACACAAGTGACTTTTGGCAGCGTCCTCATGACGTCGCTGCCAGACCGAAGCGAAACAGGTCCTTTGTTTTTGAAGAACGTGCTTTGTATTTTTGATTATGGAGGGATTATATGTACTGCGGGGTGGGGACTGGGGAGTATTTACCCGAAGTGATATTTTGTCTGGACTGAAAAACGAACAAATACATTCTTGAATGAATTATTATTAAAACAATGCATAGTCAGGGTCTCACCCAGTGGACTGTTACGTCGATATGTCCGCAGGTGGCGTTATGTGCATTGCTTCGTCGCGTGATGTTCAAGAGCCAGTGGGGCTTGTCGAGTTACGACTGGTCAACTGGTCGAGTTAACGACAAGCTCTTTCAGAGGCCCGTTCACGGACCTGCGGTTGGTAATGTGGTTCGGCAGTCAGCAGTGGTCGGCAGCCGGGAGGGGTAACTAAACCTGGGGTTGGGCGAAAGGAATGACGTCACACGGCTGCGGTTGACTGCGGTTAGGGCCGTTGGCACGATTCAGCCGCTGAGCCACATGATGAATTAATGTCACGTGAAGTGGCGCGTCGCGGCATTCAGTGTTCAAGAGACGCCTGCTTGTGGTGATGCATGAGGAAAGGGGCGGGGCTAGAGCCTGCTGGTAACCACCGAACCGCAGGTGGTCGTGAACAGGCCACAGGTGTTTGTCGCCGCGCTTGTTTTGTGTCTGCATGATGGAGCGTGTGACGTTGGCAATGCATATAAAATCCTGTGGGGCCATGGTGGTTTCCAAGCGCCCAAACAGGCAGACACCCCGTCAGTGAGGATCCATCATGAGTATGACCTCCCGTTCTTCTTCATCGGGGATACATTTAGGACAACTGTATCGCTTAAAGTTTCGGGCCGATATCGACAACATCAGGCTGAAATAAGCACTTCAATCCAGTCCCGTGTCAACGTGACAAGCAATGCAGAAACGTGCAATTTATCGAGAGTGTTACTGGGAGGAGCATAAATCACCTTGACTTAACGTTTTTGCATTGCCATGCATGGGAGTGAGTTTTCCGCACATATGAACGTATATGTCATGTGTTATACCTACGTCATCTGTTCCTGCCTTCACTTGGTTTTTAGGTATGCGTACCTGTAGGACTCAGATTTACGGTGTGAGTTACCATGCGCCATTGTGAGACGTTATTACGTGTAGGCAGTGGCGTAGCCAGGATTTTGCTCAGGGGGGATCCGCAGCCTGAAAAGGTCCAAAATGGCTCTCGAAAGGGCCTTAATTGCTTTAAAAGGGGCCCTTCATTTGTGTTTAGTTTACCGTCCAATTTGCTCTGAAAGTGTCTCAAATGACTCGACATAACGCCAGCTTGCGTCGCAATCAAGTAAATTTGCAATCGATGTCAAAGGTCAAGGTCACGGAGATGAATACGATGTTTTTAAGTCGGTGTAAGTCTTGTTTTCGTTTACGATTCGATAATGCCTAAGAGCCCCCAAAAGAATTCGTCGCACGCCAGCTTGCATCACAGTAAATATATTTTTTCATATGAATTGGCGCCGCGGAGCGCGCGAAAAGTGTATATGTTTATTTCCTTAACAGCTGCATCTTCTGTTAAGATGCCAGGGGCCTTTAGATTGTTAGGTACTTCCAAACTTTCAAGCCCTTCCGACCTGTTTAGGAACTCATCTGGGATGCCACAAAAGACATACATTAAATTGGTGATATTATATTAGAATGCATACAAAAGAGGTTTTAGGTAAGCTCCACAAAACAATATTTAAATCTGAGTTTTTCGCGTTACCAATGCCCTCGTAATCGCTGACGCAGGGCTGGTTTCAGATATACCCGAAAGATCCGATTTTGTATTTGTATTGTGAATAAGTCCTCCTTCCTATTTAATGCTCTACGGGCTTTGGGCCTTTCCGTCTGACCAGGGTAAACTCTGACCTTTCAACAGAATCCTCCCTTGATGTGTCAAGGAAGGTACCCTTCTGCCAGTTCAGAGTCTTTGACCTGGGTCAGGAACAGCACTGGCTGCTTTCGTCCGCCCTGTTGCATGCTCAGGGGCCTCCGACCTATCAAGGGGCCCCTCCAGTTTGGCTAGGAGCTCATCCGTCATGTTCAAGGGCCCTTCCGACCTGCCAAGGGACCCTTTCGGTCTAGGCAGGAGCATCTCTGACTTGCTCAGGAGCCCTTCCGATCTACCCAGCGACTCCTCTGGTCGTACTGCGCTGGCTGCTTTGTCGCCCTGTCGACATGCTCAAAGGGCCATCTGACCTGCCCTGGGGCCCCTCCGCGCTGACTAGGAGCCAACTCTGCATGTTCAGGGGCCTTTCTTACCCGCCCAAGGGCCCTTTTGGTCTGATCAGGGATCCCTTCGATCTGTTCAGAGGCAATTTTAACTTTCCAGGGTCCCTCTGGTCTGTCCAGGGGCTCGCCAGCCTTATAAGGGGCCCTTCTAATCTGGCAAGGGCGCGTCTTGCTGCTTTGTCACCTTACCGACATGCTCAGAGGGACCTCCGAACTGCCCGGGCCCCTCTGTGCTGGCAAGGGTTTCAATTCGACGTGTTCAGGGCCCCCTGATTGACAGGGCGCTTTCGGTCTGGTCAAGGGCCCCTCTGACCTGCAAAGGGCCCTTTCAACTTGCCAGGGCCCCTCTGGTCTGTCCTAGGGCCCTCCAGCCTGCTAAGGATCCCTTAGACCTGGCAAGGGACTGCACTGGCTGCTTTGTCGCCCTGCCGACATGCTCAGAGGGCTCTCCGACCTGCTCAGGGGCTCCTCTGTCTGAATAGGGCACGCATTCGACGCATTCAGGGGCCCTCTTATCCCTATAAGGGCCCCTTTTGGCAGCCCCTCTGACTTGCACAGGCTCTTTTGACACGCCTTAAGGGGCCCTCTGGTCCTTTCAGAGAGGGCCTGGAGCTAAAAATTGCCCTGAGTGTCTAAACTCACAAGATCACCTTCACGTGGTCTACCGACTCCTAAAGAGCCCATGATAAGCGCTTCGCGCGTTCTCGCGGGACTTTTCGGCATTGCGCGCGCCGAAAAGGGCCCGCCGAGCCTCGAAAAGGGCCCTTTGAGGGCTCAGGGGGGATCCTAGTCCCCCCTTGGATACGCCCCTGCGTGTAGGTATGTATAGTATGCTCATTGTGCATAACTACACACATACCTCAGCTTGATTTTCGGGTGGCGCGGCCGTGGTGTTACCTGCAGGTGGGGGGCAGAGTGGCCAGCAGCCTCTCGGTGTACTCGTGGATCTGTGGCTGCAGGTAGATGTTGGTGGTGTGTGTTACCTGCAGGTGCGAGGGCAGAGTGGCCAGCAGCCTCTCGGTGTACTCGTGGATCTGTGGCTGCAGGTAGATGTTGGTGGTTACCTTGCAGGTGGAGGGCAGAAGTGGCAGCAAGCTCTCGGGTGTACTGTGGATCTGTTGGCTGCAGGTAGAATGTTGGTGGTGGCGCGGCCGTGGTTGTTACCTTGCAGGTGGGAGGGCGAGTGGCCATAGCAGCCTCTGTTGTATCGTGATTGTGGCTGCAGGTAGATGTTGGGTGTAAACTGCAGGTGGGAGGGGCAGAGTGGCCAGCAGCCTCTCGGTGTACTCGTGGATCTGTGGCTGCAGGTAGATGTTGGTGGTGTGCCACAGACGCGCCATCTGCCGTCGGGCCGCCTCCGTCACCTTTCTGAGAAGACGCAGAGCAAGCAGTGGATTATAGTCTTACACTGAACGCATCCTTAGTTGATTTTGCATATCTTGGGACGCAAATTAAGTGCCTTCTCAATTCAAATGCACCATATTGAGGGGTACCTGCAATGGTGCTACTGACGAATGACAGTGATGTTACTGACGGATGACAAGGATTCTATTGACGGATGACAATGATTCTATTGACAGATGATAATTGTTCTATTGACGGATGACATTATTCTACTGACGGATGACAAGTGATGTCTACTGACGGATGACAATGATTATATTGACGGATGATAATTGTTATATTGACGGATGACATTATTCTACTGACGGATGCCAGTGATGTTGCTGACGGATGACAAGGATTCTATTGACGGATGATAATTGTTCTATTGACGGATGACATTATTCTACTGACGGATGACAGAGATGTTACTGACGGATGACAGAGGTGCTACTGACGGATGATAGAGGTGCTACGGACGGATGACAGAGGTGCTACTGACGGATGACAGAGGTGCTACTGACGGATGACAGAGGTGCTACTGACGGATGACAGTGCCGCTACTGACGGATGACAGAAGTGCTAACTGACGGATGACAGAGATGTTACGACAGGATGACAGAGGTGCTTACTTGACGTGATGACAAGAGGTGCTACTGAAGGATGACAGAGGTGCTATACTTGACGATGAAGAGAATTCTACTGACGGATGACAGTGGATGTTAGGACGGATGACAGAGGTGCTACTGACGGAATGAAGACGGCTACTGACGGATGACAGAGGTGCTACCTGGACTGATGACAGAGATGCTACTGACGGATGACAGAGGTGCTTACTGACGGATGACAGAGATGTTACTGACGATGACAGGTGCTACTTGACCGATGAACAGAGGTGCTGACTGACGGATGACAGTGATGTTACAGGACGGACTGACAAGAGTGCTTACTCACGGAGACAGAGGTCGACTGACGGATGACAGAGGGTGCTACTGAGGATGACAGAGATGCTACTGACGGATGACAGTGATGTTACGGACGGATGCACAGAGGTGCTTACTTGACGGATGACAGAGGTGCTACTGACGGATGACAGAGATGCTACTCGACGGATGACGGAGGTTGCCTACTGACCGATGACAGAGTGCTAACTCAAGGATGAAAGTGATGCTACTCACGGATGACTCAGTTGGCCGACGCTGACGGTGACAATGCCCTCCGAATCATATCTACTGGTAGCGCGCGGCCTGTGTGATCGACAGCCATGCATGTGCCTGGTGGATGATCACCCGGCTTGCCGTAGTGCTCAGAAGGACGCGGAACTCAGGTTTTTACCGAATCTGACTGATGGAAGCCGGGTCCGGGCCCTGAGGGCAAAAGCCAGGTCACGCATTGTAGAGCAGGCACGTCGCACATACTGTAGTGGGTTAGGTAAGGTCAGATACCATGCGTGGCAGGTCGGGAGATCAATTACGTAGTTGCAAAACTATTTAAATGTAAGCGCATTGCTAGTGAAGCGCTTACCTTCATTGCCAGTGTCCTACCCTCAATGATCAAAGGCTTAAAGAGATGAAGAAAGAAACCCCAACAAATATGAGAACATGAACATGTCATGGTGCAAGCATAACAAAACAACGTGTCTAGATTATAGCGTACGCAATTTGGTCATTGCAGTCTGCGCATGCGAAACCTTCATTGGAATTTAAATTATCCCGATGACATATATGAATTAGCCTTTAAGTATTGTTTGGCATGGTATTGCATATTCCTTTTTTATGCATAGTCCCTTATACAGCTCTCATGAATGGGTCTTAAGCAGATTTTCACGTTCTGTATTGGTCTGAACAAAAACGTTTTGCATGGCCCATAGCGAGGAATCAAACCCACGCTCCAAGTTATACGTAATTATGTATTATAATCAAAAATGTCAAAACTTCTATTACTGCCTGAGGTTTCTACTGATGCATAAATATGCAAGACATGTTAAGAAAATAACTGTAATTTGTATGGTGGATACTGTACGTATCCGAAATATGAAATAAAGCTTGGATATATCGTAACCACTAGGGACGAAAATCCGATTCCATGACTGGCTAATGTTAAACTCGCGTTTTATCACGGTGTATTTGCCCTCGAAAGTCTATACCACCCGAGTCTCGTAAATGAATGCCGGAATTTAATTAAATTAAATTAGTTTGATTTGGTATGGGTATACTGGTGTTATTCAAAGTGTCTATGTTTCTGCAAAAAGCCAAATAGTTACACACGATATTTGCTTTTTGTTTAAGGTTAAAGAGTTGAACAAGTTGAGCGTGTGAGTAAGGGGACTTCGAGCATCTGTTCAAGTGCTCGTACTGGGAAGCGCAATAAGTCCAGCCTTCTGCGAGCACACTCGTTGTCGCGTTGGTGTGCTGCCTCGTACCTGGTAAGGCTCCGGCGTGAAGTCGCATGGCGGCATTTGTGGTGTCCTCGGTACCCATTGTCCGAACGCCCGCTGAAGAAGTGGAACGTGGGCTAGTTAATACAGCAGCATTGGTAAAATCAATGCAATATTGCAAGTGAAATGTGGGGTCCTCGCAGCAGCAACAGCAGTACTTGTGACATTGCAATGTTACAACTTACAAAGACAATGGCAAGTTTGAACCTTTCTACAGGAATTTGAGGAAAGCGAAGCACAACAATAAGAGGACACAAAGTTAGCATGAGTGTGGGATATCAGGGTAGCCGATGGAATCAGCATTTGAGTGGGCAAATTCAAATTGCAGCAAGGTCGATAACAATTTGCCAAAAACTATCAACTCTGAACTTTAGCTATAAGAAGACAAGACAATCACCTTCATACTTCCTTGCCTAGGGGAGGGGAGACTTAATGGACAACATACAACCCATTCCTTTGTTCTTTTACGTGCTAAAACATTGACTTCCTTCTGCTGAAAACAACCACAAATCTGCCCCGTTTGAGACTTATTCCATTGCTGTGTATTGTATGATTATGTATTAGCACCACATCATGAATCACGTTTTTGTATCGAAGCGCCCAAGCGTAGTCATCTCACCTTGGTTGAACTCTCCGCCTGCGGCCTTGAGCGACGACAGACAGCGGCCACTGTAAATGGCAGAGAGAATATCAATACAATAGCAAATCATGCTGCGATGCTGCATGATACATTCATTGATTAACACGCACTCTGGAGGGGGGCGAAATCCGCCAATCCCTCCAGTTGCTCAAGGATAGCGGACAAACAGCAGCGCGCAGTGCCGTCATTTTTTTGCATTCCTGTTTGAAAATAAACTATTCACATTATTTAATATTATTGATATCGAGACATCTCAGATCAGGTGACCAGACTAGGTCACGAAACGATCTCACCTCAAAAATGTTTTTGGTCGTATGCAGACACAGTTTGAGAACGAACGGTTTCAAACTTGCAGAATGTCATAAGGTCATAGATACCCACAATTCTTATGACGGATTTATTATATCGGTGACCTAAGGTCAGGGTCAATTTCGTGACCACCAATGCATGATTGTCAATAAGTCTCGACAGAATGAAGATAGAGACATGAAAGCGGTACCAATGTGCTTGTCTCGTCGAGACGCGTCTCACAATATTCAACGTGACTAACTTGGGTCACCACCTGACCTTTACCTGAGGCCAAATTGAATAGTTGACCTAGCCTGGTAAAAGTTAATTTTGATTTCGAAGTGCCTGGAGATAAAAATACGTAGCAAGATTTAACTGCCTTTATTTGTGTTATCAAAAGTTATTTGCCAAAACTTATTTACAGAAAAATGACCTTTTTTACTTCAAGTGACCTCTGGTAGGCCTAAGCTGTTGACCTGAAGCTCCAACATTTGAGACATGTTGTCACATTGGGCAATGTTTTAAGAGCTTTTCATTTTTCGTTCACCCCTAGCTATCCTAATAGTTTTCAATATGATTGGCTTATCTAGAGCAAAGTCCTAAATCTCGCAAATCAGACCTTTGATGACCTCTGGTCACCTTAATATTGACCTGACCTGAAAAAGACTGACTACTTTCGATGGAGCTTGTCTCGAGCTATCTAACTCAGTTTTCTACTTGTCGCTACGTTGCGTGGTTTTTAAGTTCATATGGGGGCGAAATCCGCCCTCCAGGGCGTGTGATTTTCAGAAGCCTCCCCCCCCAAGGTGCGTGTTTAACAGGGGCTCTCAATGGCTTAAGTTTGGTTACCCCGTTTGGTGACCTGATTGACTCGTCACCCTTCTCCGCCATTTCGACATCACAATTATCGACTTCATGCTATGCGGTACAGCATAACTTCAGGCGCTTACTACTAGTGCCATCTAGGGACAGGAATGTCAGTAAACATGTGTCCTGTTTCTCATCGTCTGAGTAGTGATTTCCAGCAACTAACAACACGTAAACCGTAGCACAAGGCTGGTTTTCATTCAATATTCATTGGTTTCGATGCTGTGATGCTTTTCTTGATGCCTTTTTTGATGCCTTTTGATAATGTGGTGCTGGTGAGACAGGACCAGAATGAGATGTGTGAGCATTGTACTTTGTAAAAATCAGCCATTAGCCATGACTTATCGCTTTGATTCTCAGTCGCCATTATCCCCACCCAAAGACTTTTTTACCCCAATTAAGGTAGTTATTCATATTTGGGGATCACTGGCTTAAAAACAAACAAAGAACACAATAATAAGCAATTGAATCGAAAGCTAAACAAACAGCACACAAACTTCATCCAATCAAAATTGATAATTCGTGATGGGTAGACCAATGAACCGTCTATTAAATGCATGTACAAGTTTAGGTTTTAATGCAATATTTCGCTGCTAAAACCCGCCTGCTATACACATGTTGCCGATTGTATATTTTGTCCTTTATTACTCTTCCGTAGCGTGAATATCAAAGGGTAATAAGCGATAAAATTGATGCTGCTTTAAAACACAATCAAATCCATCCAATATCCACCCAAAATGTATTTTTGCCTACAAACATAAAGCTTATAATTGCAAATTTAAAATATCGCTGCAAAACCTATTTAGTTCAAGGAATCGATTTAGTTCGGATCTAAGCAACACAGCGAAAACAATTAAAAAGCATGCCTCGCACAAAACGAACCTCCGTTTGGTGGATGAGAAATTGACGCGGGTTTATTCGGGCTCGCTCGTCCTTCACCGTTTAAGGCGTTTTACTGGTAAAGTTGAAATTTAAACGCAATCAGCTGATATTTACGCGAGTTATTCCTGAAACACCGAAGGGGTGGTGGCATTCACCCTGCACTGGGGAGGGTGAAACGTTTTGCGTTCAACATGGTGACTAAAATATATTATGCACTGAACTGTTGTCAACTGAGCTAGCTCAGTCTAGTAGAATGGGCTGAAAATCTTGCTTGTTTCACTCTGGCACGTTATTTATGAAACCTTTTGCATTTTGCATTTGTTTCCATAAAAGCTTAAAACTGAACGGATCGGGGACTTATATGTGATGCATGACTTCATCTTTCATCTGTACTTTGTTAAGGAATATTTGTGAGCATGGCTGGGTCTGTATAGCGAAAATTCGCAGACGAAGGTCAACATACTTTGCAAATGATTAACTGTTAGAGGGAATAATTTGAAAAATAAATACTTTTAACTGGAGGGAATACCATCTAGGACTTAAGCCTATAAATAACCATCAAAATTCATCGCGATGCCTTTTAAGTCCCGGGTGTTGAATTGTCTAGCGAATATTAGCAATCGATAACCTATCACTTCGAAGAATAAAAAATTGTCACGATAAAAATTATGAATTAAATAAAAAGCAATCTCATATGAAATCATGTGGGACATTTTTAACACGCACTATTACCCGCACAAATGTTCACACTAGTAGTCTACGCACTAGTTTCTTCCTCTAGCGATTTATAGCAGACCTCTACTCGAGTTCTGGCTGATCAATGCATGAACGTCTGTTCAGAAGACTGCTCCCATTTTTTTATCGTCCTGCTGCTTTAGTTAATTCTGGTGGCTACTCTGCTTAGTTAGCATAGTTGCAGATTAGATTAAGCGCGTTCACACTGGTGTATATCATAATCTAATGCGATATTTGTTTCGCGATATGTCCGACTCTGTCTCGCAATCGCAGTTCTTACAGCGAATTTTGAATCAAACATGTCGAGGAGTAGGATCATTTGTGTTAGTGTCATGCTAGAGTGATACACGTTCGTGACTCATGTTTTGACTGGGCCGAAATAGCCACTTGTGGAGACGCCCTAATACATTCATAAACACATTTGAAAATTGAAATATGGGTTGACTATTCGGCACGAGTACTATGCACACATCATATGGCATTGTCCATGTCATAGGTTGCAATGCTACAAACCGCCACAGTGCCAGCTGGCTGAGATGTACTATATTGACATCGTTTTCGAGATCTGGGAAGGGACATGCTGGGGCCCAGCTAACACCGGATCGATTTGTAACAAACCAGGTCAAGAGAGGGGGCCGACCTGGTACAAGGCGGCAGTGACACATCCAGCATTATTATATATGTATGTATGTATGTATGTATGTATGTATGAATGTATGTATGTATGTAATGTATGTATGTAGTGTATGTAAGTAGTATGCATGTATGTAATGATGATGTAGCGTATGTATGTATGTTTTTATATGTATGCATGTATGTATGTATGTTTGCTTTTTTTGTTTGTAATGTTTGTAGTTGTATGTATGTATGACAAATGTAGTATGTAGGTTATGTGTAATGTGTGTGTGTGTGCTGTGTGTGTGTGTGTGTGTGTGTGTGTTGTTGTGTGTGTGGTGTGTGTGTTGTGTGTGTTGTGTGGTCTGTGTCTGTGTCTGTGTCTGTGTCTGTGTCTGTGTCTGTGTCTGTGTCTGTGTCTGTGTCTGTGTCTGTGGTCTGTGGTCTGTGTCCTGTGTCTGTGTCTGGTGTCTGCTGTCTGTGTCTGTGTCTGTGTCTGGTCTGTGGTCCCTGTGTCTGGTGTCTGTGTCTGTGTCTGTGTCTGTGTCTGTGTCTGTGTCTGTGTCTGTGTCTGTGTCTGTGCTGTGTCCTGTGTCTGTGTCCTGTGTCTGTGTCTGTGTCTGTGTCCTGGTGTCTGTGTCTGTGTCTGTGTCTGTGTCTGGTTCGTGTCTGTGTCATGTGTCTGTGTCTGTGTCTGTGTCTGTGTCTGTCTGTGTCTTGTCTGTGTCTGTGTCTGCTGTCTGTGGTCTGTGTCCTGTGTCGTGTCTGTGTCTGTGTCTGGTGTCTGTGTCTGTGTGTGTGTGTGTGTGTGTGTGTTGTGTGTGTGTGGTTGTATATGAATGTGTGCATGCGGTGCAATGTGTATGCGTGAGCGTGTATGCGTGCATGCGTGCATGCGTGCAATGCGTGCATGCGTCAATGTGTGCATGTGGCATGTGTCATGTGTGCATATGTGTCGTGTGTGCGTGTGTGCGTGTGTGCGTGTGTACGGTGTGCGTGTGTGCGTGCTGTGTGTGTGTGTGTGTGTGGTGTGTGTGTGTGTGTGTGGTGTTGTTGTGTGTGTGTGTGTGGTGCGTGTGTGTGTGTGTGTGTGTTGTGTGTGTGTGTGTGGTGTGGTGTGTGTGTGGTGTGTGTGTGTGTGTAGGTGTGTTGTGGTGCTGTGGGTGTGTGGTGTGTGGGTGTGTGGGGGTGTGGGTGTTGGTGTGTGTGGTGTATGTAACAATTAATACATGGGAGGTCATCATGACATTCTGACCTGACATTAGAAAAAAATAAATTAAGGATAATGTAGATATGTATCGAAAAAGAGAACAACAAATAATGCATAAATACTTACAGCATCTTCCCATTTTTCGTGAGGATCCTCATCGTGAGCCTGGAGTCGCGTAGAAATTATGTATATTCGACCAGTTTTCCTGAAACATTAACGATTGATATACTGGCGAGGTGCTCGTCCCATTGGCGTACAATTGTATTTGGCCGTTTATGTATCGTTTCCACCAATATCTAAACTTAAATTATATTTAGGAAGTGTCCTGGAAAAGCTTTTATAATTCACTAAAGCTGACCTTGAGCAAAATGTTTACGGTCGTTAATCATTCAACATTGTTATCACACTTCTAAGTACTGACCTTACGTTAAAGTTGTTTTATGTTAATGTTTAAGTGTTCGTTAATGAGGATAATAACAGACATCATACCCAATAATAGTTGCAGTCAAGTCATAAAACATGCACAGAGTATGTCAATATACATCATTCATACATTACATTTGGTCAGGTTTCGTGAATAAATACATCGACTGACCTACGTGATTTATCAGGTCAAGGATTTCTCAACAGTTTTTATGTCTGTTTTGCGCGCTGACTCCGAAAATGTGTCTTGTTTTGCTTGATCGGCTCCAGTTTTGCACTATTTCAGAAAACGAGATTTTCCGTTTTGTTCTATTTTGGCCAATTTTATATTAGTAGTTTTATAGGGATAAAAAGCACAAAATTTGAAGACAGGTGGATGATATATGATCATCTCTATCGTGGCAACGTTTCGTGCCCGTATCTTTAAAAGTTGACCCCGTTTGTCGATATCTTAATGTAAAAAGATTGTGAAGAAACTTCTGTTGCTGTAGAAGCCCCAAAATATACTCATACCCCTCAATGACACTGATAATTGAATTGTAAGTATTTGTCAACCATGGGCGCGCGACACCGCGCGCCTCGGCCCTCGTCGGCTGACGGATCGTCGGGCGGCAGATTCCCGAACTCTGAACCTGTACGGGCCCCTTTGGATTTTTGTTCTAATAGTCTTGGGAAATATTGATACAAACTGTAGACTGGGCAATAATAATTCCGTCTCACGCGACAATATTATATACGTACCTGATACCTCCGGCCCAAAGATCTCTTGCAAATATATTGGTGTGCCAACGGCTATTACGGCTTTGGGCCGTATTTAGTTTGCGGCAGTACCAATGAGCCGTAATTTGACCAGACGGCAGACAATTACGGCTTATTGATGGACGGCATGGGTAAAGAAACCTATACTTTTGGGGTTGTAGCTAAAACCCCAGCTGAAAAAGGTGCAAACCCAATGCCCAAAATGCAACCCCAACTTTCAAAAAGGAACAAAAGTGCTTATATGTCTGCAATGAAGTATAGTGACGATCGTTTATGGATATCGAAACAAAACACAATGTACAAGACAGAGTAGAAGTACAAATTAAACTAAAGGGGCTTCAGACGTGAAGTGAATTGTATAATGTATCGTATCCAACAATGAAACCTAGAGCTTCTTATCGTGAGACAAATAGATTTTACTTTTTCAAAGAGTAGGCGTATTCCCTTGATGAAGTCGCGTTTTTTCGCTTTTAAAATACAAACGCTGATCACCCGTGTCGGCGCTGACGCTATACAGTTCAATGGCACGGATGAGATTTTGATGATGAAAACATCTGAAAACCGAAAAAAGTTCATTAAAAAAATAATCTGTCGTGTATCCAATCCAATTCGGAACTTACCCGTCCTCCTAATGCCAAGGTTCCTTGACATGATCTAACGCTTATAAATCTAACGCTGAGGATTACACTATCTACGAATGAAGCAGTTGTTCTCAGCAAAAGGGGTATGGCTATTGGTTACCTCATGTTATAAATCTTAATTATTCGTTTTACTATACCTACCGGCTACCCATTCTCAACCACCTCTCCATTGCGCAGGCTGCAATCCTTGGCTTAAAGCTATGCGGTACAGTATAACTTCAGGCGCATTACTACTAGTGCCATCTAGGGACAGGAATATAAGTTGATATGTGTGCTGTAGCACTTGGTCTAAGACACTGGTTCTCGGCGTCAATAGCATTGTTACCCCATTTGGTGACTAAAATGACTGATAACTCCGTAACCGCCTGTCTCCCAGCCCCACCCGATTTAAATTTGAAGCAGGTACATGTTAACACGCGACACTTTTGCTCCCCATCCACATGTTTTTCGTGAATATTAATAAAAAAAATGCAGCGCAGAGCGGTGTTTTTTGTGCGAAATTTACGGCAACACAATAGTGGATCATTTGATGTAAAAAATAGGAAATCGGTTTGTATATTTTTGAGTTATGTGGATTTCAATTCCAAGATGGTGGCCAGAATCGAGGTCGGCGAAGCGATATCTTCGGAACCAACAGTCAGATTGAGGACGAATTCAAACGGCCATTCAGGTAGCCAATGTCAATGTTGCATCTCCAAAACACAACTTGAAGACACATTTCTGGTGGCCTGTGACGTCACAAGAGGTTAAATTACCTAAAATGGTGACATTTTAGCAAGATTTGATTCCTTTGTGACCTCGTTTGACTCTAAATTTATCGTAAAAAATTGACATTGCAGCAGTCAAAATCCAGCTGTCTACAGCGAAAACTGTAAAATTTCGTGCCACTTCAGGGCATGACACGAATTTTGTTATTGCTAATACAAATTTTGCAAATTAAGAAATTAATTCCACTAATTGTCTTGCAGAGCCTTTCTTTGGCAGTAATTGCTTTCCCCAGGAACCATGCTCCCTTCATAAAAATAGGCGAACATGTTAGCTAGTCTGCCGAGCTCCGAAAAAGGCGACGCGAACGCGAACATCGGCACTTGGAACCTGCTCCAGTGGTGCCCATCTTGTTGGACCAAAGATCTAATTAATAGTGGGGACCAGGCCATGACCATCTCCCAAGCCATCTACACCAAGCTTTTCCAGATACACAGAACCATTAATGCGCGTAAAAGTCGTACTGATGATGATTTGGGCTTTAGGGCGCCACAACAAAGTAGTTATATGGCGCCCATTAAAAGTCGTACTGCCTCTTGCTGCTTTCAAATTCAAACTATTTACACTGTTCCCACTTCCCAGCACTGGCGGATCCAGGGGGAGCATTTAGGTCCATGCCGGATGCCCCCTGGCATAAAGTGACCTGTTCCCCCCCCCAACGATCAAGCCTCACAAGAAAAGCGATCAGTAATCATGTATTAATGGCTTTTGCAAGATAAAAAAACTGTGCAAGTTTAACAATTTATCGGGGAAAATATAACAAATTATCCCTTAAAAATGCCTTTGACAGCAGTCAAATCCAGGCATCCACAGTAAAAAAAAACTGGAAAAATTCCGCGCGCCGCTTTTCCGGTTGGCAAAGGTTTCGCAATTTGCTTATCAAATTTGTTTTAGCCACTTATCCTCTACAAGGCCGGAGGTCCACCGTCTATATTTCTGGGTTTTATCAATATTCTTATAGATAAGGTTGCGGATTAAGTCACGTGACCAAAATGAGCACTCGAAGCGGGCCCTTTCCTGATATGGGCACGTTCCTGGTAGGGACCCGATCGAGGTAGGGGCCCGGCGCTGGCAGAGACTTGATATGGGGCCCGGTCAGGACGAGGGTTTGTCACAAGAGGGCCCGGTCATTCGTTGCATATTCTTGATACGGCCCGTTTTCTGGTAGGGGCTCAGTCTTGGTCAGCCCCAGTGGCGTCGCCACGGGGGACAGCCGAGACAAATTGCCCCCAAGAGCGGCGTCACCTTCCAAAAGTAGGGGGGGGGGAGACGGAGGCATTTTGAAGTCGATTATTTCCATGCAACGTCCATAGGCGTAATGTTAAAATCCGAAAATGTTGGGGGGACACGTCCCCCGTCCCCCTTTGGCGCCGCCTTTGCTTGCCACCCCCACCCCCTGGAACCTCCGATTCGGGACCCCCTGAGATCTCGACACAGATCTGATACAATTTTGAGATTGGGAAAATTGTGGGTAGGTTAAGCAGTGACCACGTCCAGAGGTTTGCCCATCAACACTAATATCATGTTTTTACCCGTGTGATTCCAGCAAATCCATTGCAAATTGTTTAGTATCTAAGGTCTCGATCCAGGTGAATCTATGGGATTTAAAAACTGATACTATGAATAATATGATCTCAGTAGATCTGGGATAAAGCTTCTTTACTCTTTAGGTACTGCCCTGCCAGCAATTAACTTGGGCACTGATCGGGCACAATGGGATTAAACCATTGTGCCCGATCAGTGCCCAAGTTAATTGTTGGCTGGGTAGATCCGTTTTTGGGATCCGCACATGTCTGGTATAGGGACGGAGCCAAGGGGGCACGGGCCCATGGGCCCCATGCGCAAAAAAATACACAAGATAATATGAAATTCTCTGACGACCCGACCCCCCTCCCCCTCCTCCTTCGGTCAGCAAGATATGGCTGAGGAGCAAAATTTGATTCTACCACTGACGTCCCCTCCCAGAAAAATCCTGTTGCCCCCAACCTAAAAATGCTGGCGACGCAACTGATATGTGCCCCCCCCAAAAAAAACGTCACCCACCCTCTGCCTACTACTAAAAATCCAAAAGAAAAATAAGAAGCAAAGAAGAAAGAAGAAAGAAGAAGAAAAAAAGTGAGACAACCCCCGGGCTCACATCACCTCCTGGTGAAGAGTCGGAAGAGTCCACTCATAAATAAACGGCAAAACGCCTAGATTATGTTCCTAAATCACCACTTTTCTGATTAAGAAACATCAATTTTAATTAATCGACCAGTAGACCAGAATCAAGACCGACCATAGGAAGTGGGCGCAGCGGCGCGTTTGCGAAAGTTGAAGGCATGCATGACTGCCACCTGGCGACAATACTTAAACTACTGCTGCAGGTAGAGCCACTATCGGATCGAGTGGGGCTGTGCCAGTGTCCCAAAATTTGTCGATTTGGGCGGGAGATGACACCCAACTGTGCCTAATTTTTCACTCTCATTCTCAATTATAGGAGTGAATTTTCCGCTCCCAAATTATGAAGTCATATTGATTCTACAATGAATAAATATTGATTAAAAGTAGATTATTTCAATGAAAACTACTGATTTCCTTATTCAAAACAGTAATCAATACCTACCATTCCATTTTCTACATAATTTTCGGCTCTCATGGTCTTTTGACCTCACATTTTCCACTCTAACACCCAAGCCAAAATGGAATCTTGGGACACTGAGCTGTGCCGTCAACATTCGCATTTCGCTGGTGACGATTTGCGGAGGTCGCGGCGTCGCAGTGCGTGGTTTGTTTTCAGAAGCTTTTCTTATGCGTCATTATAAAGTGTTTATATCAGAATGTTGATTTCAGAAATATTGTTATCAGAAAGTGTTTATAAATCCTTCAGCAAAAATCGACGCAGAACCTGGTGGTGCATCAGCGTTGTTCATCTGTAGTCAGCGGTCACAGAACACTTCCCGTTCCACATGCCATTCCGCAGCTGGCCCAATCAGCGGCAATCCATCCACGACTGCCGCGATCGCCATCAACTGGCAGATAATCCTATTCCTCAAGAACTATTATAACACGAAGTCGAAGTGACAAGCGTTGTTATGCTGAGGGAATGTGCTCACATGCTGTGGCGTCGCCACACAATTTGTAGTGGGGGCCTACTAGGAGTTTTTTGGGGCAGCCCCAGGGCTTATGTTAAAATCCTGCGAATCTGGGAGGCCGGACTCGGGCCAGAGTGATCCTGGGGAACCCCCAGGTGCCCCGGTGGCAACACCCTAGCTCAAACATGTGCGAACTCGAAGAACGTCATTTCGGAAGGTGTGTATTTATTTGTTTTATAAAGAATAGGACACTCGATCAATACACAACTGGAAAGATTGGTTTAAGATAGCAAATGGATTAACGTATGTGAAAAAAGCGCCAACCAATACGTGTAGACAAGCACGACAAAGCACATCCAAACGCCATCAAACAAAATATGTGCCGCAAACGTGCCACTGGCTCTACTCACAAAAATACTGCGACCGGTCTCACATTTTCATCGGAGTCATAATCCAACAATCTGAAGCCACATTTTAAAACCACGCCCCCAGCCCCAAGACAACACATTGGTACAGGATACATGCCAATGCCCGAATGCCCACAACCCCTTATCACGTGTCTCGGCACCGTAGCCACCAGTCCTCCCACTTCCCCATACGCTCCGCTGCCCACAGTTCACTCCGACTTCTTCTCCGGCCGCGGTGCGCCGTCCGTCTCCCCCGTCTCCGCCACCACCTCCTTCACAATCTCCTCCAGCCGGTCACCGAACGCCTGGAACGAGAACCTCTCCAGCACGCGGCGCCGGCCGGCCTCGCCCATGCGTCGCGCGCGCTCCGGATCGGCCACGATCTGCAGCAGAGCGGCGGCGAACTCTGCCGGCTCGGGCGGACACAGCAGACCCGTCTCACCGCTGACGACCGTCTCCAGCGGGCCGCCGCTGGCCGCCGCCACCACCGGCGCGCCGCAGTACATCGCCTCCAGGGGCACGATGCCGAAATGCTCGCGGTCCGGCGTGTAGACGACCGCGGCGGCGGCGCGCAGCAGCGCTCGCTTGGCGGCGTCGCTCGGCGACTTGAGGAAGGTGACGCGCTCGGCCACACCGGTGGCGGCCGCGTGCGCGCGCAGCTCGGCCAGGTGCGCGATGTTCTCCTCATTCTGCGGGTCGTATCCGCCAGCGAGTACGAGATGGCAGTCGCGCGAGGCGGCTGGGTCCCTGCGCTCCATCTCGACCAAAGCGTCCAGCGCCAGAGCCAGGTTCTTCTTACGCTCGAACCGGTTCAGGGAGAGCAGCAGATGTGGCGGCGGCGGCGCGCCGAGCGCCTCCTCCACGGTCGTCTCCAGCGGCGCGTCAAAGGCGGTCAGGTCCAGAGAAGGGTACAGCACGTCCGGCCGGCGCCCGCGCAGGCTCGGGAACGTCTCGGCGAACACCCCGCCCGTGAAGCGGCTGTTGACGAGGACGCGGTGCGCGGCGCCCGTGGAGCGCTCCTCGATCCAGTCGAGCGGCGCGCGGTACAGCCGCTTCAGCGTGGAGCGCCGCGCCGTCAGAAGCTGGTCGGGGAAGTGGCAGTAGAAGAGCACGCGCAGGCCGGCCCAGCGCAGCAGCGGCACGCACGCCGACACCTGGTCGCAGAAGACGAGGTCCGGCCGCGGCCCGGGCGCCAGTACCACGCACAGCGCCGCGTAGATCATACGCAGGTAGACGCAGAGGGCGCGCAGCCGTCCGCAGACGGAGCCCGGCAGCCAGGCGCCGCGCACCGTCACCGGCAGCTGGCCGCACGTCTCCATAAAGCAGTGCGTCGGGTCGTGATGGGCCGTGACGTAGGAGACCTGGTGTCCACGCCGCTGCAGCGCCAGGCCGGCGTCCACCACCAGCCGCTCGGCGCCGCCGATTCCCAGGTCTGGATGCAGGAACAGCACGCGCATCGTGCCGCGATGCAGATACCTGCACCTGCTGCCGCTGAATCAACTCTCAGCTGAGGGCCGCAAGATACCAAGCAGGTACCCACCAAGCTGAGTCGTACAGACTGATAGAATGGCAACTCTGCAAGTTGACACTGAACGAATAACTGGAAAATATGAGTTGGCATCAACATGATAGAACTAAATGAATTAGATAGAATTAGATAGATAGAATTAGATAGATAGATAGAGTAGATAGGTTAGATAATAGATAGATAGATAGATAGATAGATAGATAGATAGATAGATAGATAGATAGATAGATAGATAGATAGATAGATAGATAGATAGATAGATAGATAGATAAGGATAGGATAGATTTAAGATAGATAGATTTAGATTAGAAATTAGATTAAGATTTAGAATTTTAGATAGATAGATAGATAGATAGATAAGATAGATAGATAGATAGATAGATAGATAGATAGAATAGAAGATAGATAGATAGATAGATAGATAGATAGATAGATAGATAGATAGATAGATAGATAGATAGATAGATAGAATAGATAGATAGATAGATAGATAGATAGATAGATAGATAGATAGATAGATAGATAGATAGATAGATAGATAGATAGATATGATAGAATAGATCAGATTAGATAGATATGAATAGATAGATAGATTACGATAGATAGATAGATAGATAGATAGACTAGATAGATAATGATCAGATAGATAGATAGATAGATAGATAGATAGATTAGATAGATAGATAGGATAGATAGATAGAATAGATAGATAGATAGATAGAATAGAAAGATAGATAGATAGATGGATAGATAGATAGATAGATAGATAGAATAGATAGATAGATAGAATAGATAGACTAAGATAGATCGATACGATAGATTAGATAGATAGATAGACTAGATAGATAGATAGAGTAGATAGATAGATAGATAGGATAGATAGATAGATAAGATCAGATAGATAGCATAGATAGATAGATAAAGATAGATAGATTAGATAGATAGATAGATAGATAGATAGATAGATACGATAGATAGATAGATAGATAGATAGATAGATAGATAGATAGAATAGGATAGATTGTAGATAGTAGATAGATAGATAGATTAGATAGATAGATAGCATAGATATGAGTAGATAGATAGATAGATAGATAGATAGATAGATAGATAGATAGAATAGATAGAAAGTAGATAGATAAGATAACGATAGATAGATAGATAGATAGATAGATAGATAGATAGATAGATAGATAGATAGATAGATAGATAGATAAGAATAGAATAGATAGATAGATAGATAGATAGAATGTGTGTGTGGTGTGTGTGTGTGTGTGTGTGTGTGTGTGTTTGTTTTGTGTACCGCACAAGAGGTACGGTTCATTATTGTACATATACATATCGAAATGATAGGTGTGTGTATCAAATGATCAGTTCCTATCCGGTATTCAGGGGGTTTCGAGGTTTAACTTTTTATCATGGCATTCAATAATCATAAAACGACACCCGATAATGTACCACCTCATTATATTTGTCCGCACTAAGTATTTGTAATCAGAAAATATGTTGCACCGGCTGAACATTTCGGGATTTGACTTCCGAACAGCAGCACTTTCTTGTGCCTCCAGACCTCCAGACACTTTAGGGAAGATTCTTACTGACTGCACTGCTGCATGTCCAGGAAGAGGTTTTTTCTCTGCGGCGTTCTGTCGATGAACTCCGACAGCAACTCCTGGCGGTCCAGTGCCACAACATCATCTGGATACGCCGCGCATATCGCCGTGTGGTTTAGCCTCTCCTGGGTGATCGTGGTTCGCAGCCACGTCTTGACCCGACGGAGGAGACTGAAACTTCGCTCAGCGGTGCAGGTGGTAGCCGGTGCAGTCATAATGAGCTGCAGCAGCCTCACACACTCTGGCAGGATGCGATGAAGCCCCAGGGACGCGTCACTCAGAGCCACCTTCACGTCGTGGACAGACCTTAGCGGCATCTTGTTTGCCGTGCAGATGTCGTGCAGCATGGCGATGTGGAGCTGCACGGTGTCTCGGTTCAGGCCGTAGAAGGCGGCGGTTTCGGCCACCGCGGCAGCGTCTGCGGTGAGCAGGGCGCGCTCGGCGTTGGCCAGCACGCTGTCTCCGGCGCTGTAGCGCGAGTCGAGGTCAGCGCACAGACGGTCGACCGCTTCCAGGTACAGCCGGCGGTACGAGTCCTTAGCTGAGGCTGGCTGGTGGGGAGCGGCGCCTCCATCCAGTCTGCGGGGAGGTCGGACTTGCCGCGGCAGCTTCGGCTCGGCCACGTCCAGCTCGGCTCGCCTGCCCTCCACACTCTCCCAGAACGAGTCGAAACGCTCCCGCTGGCCTCCGGCAATGGTTCGGAGGTTCTTGACCAGTGAGAGGTTCGCCGACACCGTTTGCTGCGTCCCCTGCATCGTCTTGACCACCGGCTGTGTCATGCGGAGGAGGTGGAGACCAAGACACAGTCCAAACAAGAAGTCAAAACTTCCCATGTGGCGCGAGAAGCCACTGGCAGTGGCGGCCACTTCCGGACGTGTCTCAGAGCTGTCTGCCATAGTCTCCAGACTGCCGCGCAGTGCGCTGTAGTTCTCCAGCACTGACTGCAGGCACCCTTCCCGGCAAGTCCACCTCGTAGGGCAGAGTGGTCGCAGTGCGGTGCTGGACCCCGAGTCACGAAGTTGGACTAGACGCTTTGGTGAGTCGCGGTAGAACTTAACCAGTGCGTTCACCTCCTGGATGGCGTCTCGAAGCTGCCGAACGCCGCAGAGCGTGTCCTGTACAACCAGGTTGATCCGGTGCGCTGTACAGTGGATGAAGATGGCTCTCGGCTCGATTTCCTTCATTCGGGTCTGCACTCCTGTGAAGCATGAATGAAACGCGTTAACGGAATGGGTCACTAAATCTGTCGCATGGACAATTTACTTTCCTGTGCTTTGTGGTTCATTAAATACATTTTAGACTTTAGGCATTGCAAATGCATTCTCGACTGATATTAAGTTCGAAAAGTAAGCTTCATAATTGTGCTTTTTCATTTGTATCAAGCTTATGTCTTCCTAGATTAATATAGAAAGATAAAAAAGACTTGTGCATTGCAAGTGAAGATAATTTAAAACACGCAACTAAGAACAAGCATCGATAAAGTCAAAAGCTGTCTGCAAGGGATGTACATTTTTTAAACCAGAGTTTAATTTTGACAAAATATTTTCATTTTGACTGTGGGCATTCGAATAAATATGATAAGTATTAAGTATTTTTAAAGAGGTGGCTACTAATTATCAAACATCACAAAATGTCTAGCATTTATGGCATATCAAGCTCAGTAACACTTTTTTCGCAGTATATCAGCACACAACTATCGTTATTACTATAGGTGCACGTTACTAACCTGTGAAGCAGCCGGACATGTTAGCAGCTCCGTCGAAGCACTGGCCTCGCAGGTTCGATGGATCCAGATCCCACCGCCGCAGAGTGTCCATGATGATCGCCGTGATGGTCTTTGCTGTCGTGTCTGGAGCGGCGTACAGTCCGGCGAACAGCTCGTGAGTAGCCAGGCTCTCGTCGACAAAACGGAAGCAAATGGACACCTGCTCCACGCCCGCGATGTCTACCGTCTCGTCAACCATGATGGCGAACGGACCTGCCGCCTTCACCTCCATCGCCAGCTTCCGTTGGATTTTGGTGGACATCAACTGGTGGATCTCCTGCTGGATCTGGTGCGATAGAAAGGCGTGCTCGCCCTTGCCCTTCCCCAGCCAGCTGCTTAGGGAGTCGTTGTGTAACGCCACCAGACCCAACATCCTGCGGAAGTTTCCAGCCGCCTCCTCCCTTCGGCGAAACGGGAGCCCTTGTGCGGCGACATGTGCCACCACGTCTATGATAGCCGCAAGAGCCTTTGTGTTTTGCACCCGTTCACATTCCTTCCCGGCGAGAGTCAGCTCAAGCGTTGGGTTGTCCTTCTTCCGGGTTTTCAGATCGATGACAGCAAGTATGTGACTGTCACTGGTAGCATGCTTCTCAAATTTCACCAGGGCTTTCTTCCAGTTTCCTCCGAAGCCTGTCGTAACAAATACGTCACTCTTGTTATTTTCTCTCAGAAGCCCCTTCTCGTTCGCTTCGCAGCAGAAGTCACAGCGCACTCGCTTCTCAACGGCATCATATTTGATCCATGGATATCTGTGTTGCCACTTCTTTTGGAAGTTTCTGTTTTGTCCTGGAGGTGTTAGACTGGATGACGCACTAGTCGGAGTCGTATCAAGCTGGGTTGGTGCGGATGAGGAACTGGAAGAAGCAGATGGCGCCACTTGAGGAAGAGGGTCCTTATAGGTGGCAGGCTGATCTGTGATAGGCAATATAATGGGAAAAATGAATAGGATATCATACGGAGCCGATGATTTACATGATTTTATCATAAATTGATAAGACGGGTAGTTGAATTAATTGTTTTGGTTTAAATGTTGGCTTCTATTTCATCATTTAACACTATTTCCAATAAACATAACTTTTTTTTTANCCCAAAAAAAACAGTGATATCTACCTGCTACCGTCTCTGAACAGACTGGGCAAACGGCTCTATCAGTACTGAGCAGTTCTACGAAGCAGTCACTACGGAACTCCGCGGTGAGGCTGGCTTTGTAAATTATGGAGACACGTATACGGACTTTTCTAACGACGAATACGGACCTGGCGTCTGGCAAGAGACGTACTATGACAGGTCAGTCGGATCATTAATGGGCTACACTCGCTGCATCACGTTCTTTCCACGCGAGAGTCTGAACGTCCATGGTAGCCGCGACCGACCCAACAAAGTGAGCCTAGCCGAGGATCCTCTCTTCAAGACTAGACAGGGGGTCTCCTACCGGCTTTACGTGCACGATGCGGACGTGCCGAACGTCGGAGACCTGCCTGACTGGACGCCGTTCACGGAGAGCGTGCCGCTCTACTCAGGCAAGAGCGTCCACTACGTGATCACTGCACGGCGCACGGAGCGTGTCAGTGTACGTCGCGGCCGTGCTCCGTCCCGACCAGGCTACTCGGTCAGGCCAGTGCCTGAAGGAGTGCCAGTGGCGGCGGCAGACGGCGCTCAGCCGGCTGCGGCTGCCGCACCTGGTCTCGAGCGGGGAGTGGTCCTGCCGAGGATGGAGGGTTTCCTGGATCACCTGCCTCCCTGCTCACGACTGCTGAATGAATGGGGACAGTTTTCTGTGTTATATGTGAGTGCTAAGAGTATCAAGCGTCGCTGGTCATCCCATTCCCAATGCATCAGGAAAAGTCAGGAATTAAACATTTCGAGGCTCCTTCAAGACTACCAGCGATACTTGATCGAAGAATCGCCTTTCGAACGGGATCTGCCAGCAGGTACCTCTCACCTTCGCAAAAAAGCGGACTGCCGCACCGGCCACCGATGGGCAGAATTCAACAGCTGCGCCACCTCCACCTCCACCTCCACCTACACCTCCACCTCCACCACCACCTCCACCTCCACCACCGCCAGCACCAATGATGAGATGGGTCCCGATTCCCGCCAACGCATTCGTGAACCTTCCGAGAGGCGTTTCCAATATCAATCTCACCAGCTGTTATTGTCCACTAGCCTGCCACGAGACCGCTTACACTCTCACGCAGAAGATGAACGCCGAGCCCAATTGGGGTCCATGTACTATTGCCTTTTCGCTTACATTTGACTTCACAGAAGAAATCGTTCGCGAGACCTCGGCGATCTCACTGGCTGACCTCTTGGCGAGTGTCGGAGGTTTCATGGGCCTCTTCACAGGAGTTTCCCTGTACACCTTTGCTGTCTATGTCGAAGGATATGTAGGGGACCTGTGTGCAAAGGTGAAGACATGGAAAAGAGGAAGAAAGAGCCGAGAAACAGTTGACAAAAGGTGTGTTTCAAGAATCAGTATCACAGATCTGGAGATGGAAACTAGAGTCTGTCGCACATCCGATGGGAAATGAAGATTTTGCGCTTGCGCTCTACCGTATATTCTTGGGTAGATGTCTGGGGGACAGGGAAAAGATGAGTAGATTGATCCACCCAATCGCTAATCTGCATGGTTCAGTGTCGGGAATGCTGATCACCAGTTTGGTGGTACTTAGGTACTACCTGTATAATCAGTGATTTTGAGAACGCGATATTCTCTACGCACTAAATATGACGAAATGCTGCTCGGCGTGGATGCTGAGCAGCGAGCTTCAGAGTTCTGGCGGAACTCACGACACATAGGTATCCAGAAATCTTACGGGCGTGGTAGTCTATGCATCTGCTTATGTTTGATTTTGTTGTAATCTCCTTCGTGCCATCCCTGAGATTATTGCCTACAGTTCTTCATGCAACCTGTCATTGGCTTCGCCGAATATATATATTAGTAGCAAAAACATAGGTAAAACATACTCTATATAATATATTATATTTGTGTTGTTGGCGGTATAGGCGGTGGGCTGAACCAGGGGCGTAGGAACTCATTTGAAGTTGGGGGAGGCAAAAAGCATTTTGAAGTCGATTCTTTCCTTGTCCATAGGCGTAATGTTAAAATCCGAAAATGTTTGGGGGGCAGTTGCCCCCCCCGATTCTTACACCTATGGGCTGAACCGAGTAAATTATAATTGAACGATTTCATTATATGTGTTATCAACAGTGGTGGAACTTTATGAAATCAACGGGGGGTGCCCAACGGCCAAATTCGCGTTACTATGGAAAAATTATAATATATATATATATATATAATATATTATATATAATATATATATATATATATATATTAATTGAATGGTTACAAAATAGCCTGACCTACGTTCCACCGGACACCGATATACTACAAACCCGAGCGTTGTGTCCACTTATAATCACTACGGATCCAGAGGGGGGGGGGGGGCGGCAGGGGCTTTAGCCCCCCATATTGCCTGAATATCAGTTCGAATTTTGACATATTTTTCACTGTAGAGGGAAATCTAATAACTTTACGAAGCATATTCGTTTAAGCAGTTCAGTAAGCCTACAAGGAAGCGAAATCTGATAAGTTTTTTGAATTTGATAGACAATTTTGGAAATTTAGCCGCCTATGCCCACGTTCTGGATCACGCCAGTGATTATAATTTGTGAAATCCTGTGGGTTTGAAAGCCGATCTATTTAACACTGTGTTTGAGGCACAAACTAAAGGCATTTTTTGAAGTGGGAGATTTTGAGATTTTCATGCGGCATCGTCAGGATTTTCATTGGGGGGGGGATATGTCTGGAAGCTAAACTACCTAAGCAAAACCTTAAAAATTAATTATTGATCTGTATCGATCTCAGGGGTCCCAGCCAGAGATTGGGGGGCAACCTGCCCTGCGTGCTCTCGCGTGGCGACGCCCATGATAAAGGTATAACTTGACGCACCTAGAGCCTGACCTAAAAGGCCACGCGGTCAAGAAAATTCACAACTTTGAGGAAAAATCAATAGTTTAATAACGCTGTGGCCAAAATGGCGCCGCCACTTTTCGTTTTCCCATAGAAAAAATAGGGGAAGGGTGGAGTATGCTTGGAGTATCACCCGCCATCGTGTGCTTGTAGGGAACATTAGTTAACCCGCGCCCGGGTGGACCTCCTAGACAACTTCGCCATGGTGGTGGGGGGGGGGGGTCAAAAATTACCCACCCCCTCCCGTCTAACTCGAAGACGAAAAGGGATAGAAGAGGTCATCAAAGGTCAAATTTCACTGTTTTTGGACTTCCGCTTCGAAAAAAACGTATATTTAAGTAAACTATGATAGCTAGGACAACGAAAAAGCAATAGAAAGCTATTAAAATTTTCATACGCTAAGCTGTCCTCAAAAATGAGCTTAGATTACTAGTTTAGGCTTCAAGTCATCGAAATCAAAAATCAGTTTTCGGTAAAATTTGTTTTCATCATAACTTTTGATTCCAAAAACGAGATACATCAATGAATTTAACACCATCGTTTTGTCTCGTCAAGGCGATTTGAAAAATGTTACTTTGGTGACCTTGTGAGTCAATTCAAAATTTTGACCTCAGGTCAAGGTCATTTGGTGACGCTGGTAGGTCATGTTGCATAATGGGGGCGATGCGCCAAGACGAGACAAACACAGTGGTGTCAATCGCTCGTCCTCTATTTCTTTTATATCAAAATTATTACAAATCATAAGTGTTGAACCTTTAGATGACGCTCATGATGACTTTGTAGAGGTCACTTAGCACAACTGCAACCTTGGATCATCCAATGAGCAAAATAATATGATCTGAAAGAATTACCAGAATCCATCGTCATTTTCCTGATAGGAAGCATTTGTATATTTCCGTTTCACTTATAATGGGGAGGTCAGAAAAATTGACCTGGGCCTTAGGTTCCCGATGCAAAAAAAATCCGAGATAAACAAATTGTAGTATTAATGATCGATGAAATCCTTCAGTTTCAAACTCTTTCGGATACAAACTGTGGCCTTTGGCAGCGATCACAAACCATTTTGGAAGGGCAGGGTCACTAAAGTGACCTGGTGACGCTGACCTCGGATGCCTGAAATATATTTGTTTGTCAAAGTGTGGGGGAATTGATGTTTAAGCAGCTGTGCAAAAATTTGGCGGCGCGCGCCCGCCGTTTCCGATATTCCGGAAAAACCTCAAGGGGGTCAAAATGAACCCCCCACCAGGGCGAGGGGGGTAACATTATGTGGTAGATTCAGATCCTTGGAGGGACCCAGGAGCCTAAAGAATGAGGGACCCACCAAAGCGAGGGGCTCACAAAGCCTGAGGGGCTCAATCAATCCGTGGGCCACTAAGTCTGAGACCCTGAGGGGCTCACCAAAGCCTGAGGGGACCGCTAAACCAGAGTGGCCCACTTGCTACCCGGGCGGCCCCCCTTTTGATCTAAACCCTGATCCTACACATATATCCGCACTAATGAAAAAGAGGAAACGTGCTGTTTCAGGGGGAAACGTCGGAACTGGGGGGCAGCCGCCCCAACATTTTCAAGATTTTAACTTACGCCTTTGGGTTGCCACGGAAAGAATCGACTTCAGAAGCCTCCGCCCGCCCCCCATACACACTTTGCGAATGTTCGCTGGCCCTGTGCTGTTCTTAGCGTTTAGAGAACGAAAAACTATCGAGCTTTCCTCTGTCGCTTATTTTATTCGCATCACGCGCCGAACACCAGTTCAAGTTCGTGCCGGTGGCGGAGTTTGACTGAGTAAAGGAGGAAAGGTGGTGACTTCATCTCCGTAACTGTCTTTTTAGTCCTTATACTCAAAGTTTCTCTGAAGCCAATGGAAGGCGTTTCTGCTGAAGCTCTCGGGCCAATGGAAGGAGTTTCTAAAGTTAGCGACTGGCCGAGTCCAGTTTCTATTGTGTGTACCTATGACGTCACGCTTTGCAGTTCCAAAGCCGGAAGATTTTTACTCGCATCTACAAACTTGGAATACATAATGAATGAATGACCTTGTTCATTCAAAATAGCAGACAACAATCATTGCCTACCATAGTTAGGCTTCCACATGATAGATTTCGACCAGCCAAAAATCGGGAAGATCATATCATGTGGAACCAACATATGAAGGAAAAGCAAAAAAAAGTCGAAAATACTTCGCAGAACTTGGGGGGGCTCAGAGCACTAATTGGGGGGTCCCAACTCTAGGCACAGGGGGGGGGGGCTCGGGCACCCCCCAGGAGATATAAAGTTCCGCCCCTGGTTATCAAGTTGATGAGGCACATTGCGCTTTAGTGTTAGCGCGTGTGTACGGTACTTTTGGGTGCTTATAAGGTGTGTTGCGTTGTAAGCCTGTGTAGGAAGCTAGTAGATTTCATGTCAGTGAATATTATAGGTATGGCTACGCAATGAATGCACTACATGGTTTGAAATACACCGCCGGTGGAAACCGGCCAAACAGAACAGGGGCGGATCCAGGGGATACCGGGGGGCAGCCACCCTCAATGGAAAGCGGCGCAGGCGCACTAGTTTTGCGCCGAAGGCTCAATCTGTGCGCTGCAGAGTGCAGACGCCCCCAAACTCATTGAAGAGATTCGAACCCATGTAGGGTGCCCCAAAACCATGGAGGGCGTCCCCCCAAACCCATGGAGAGCGCCCCAGGCCCATGGAGGGTGCCCACAAACTCATAGAGGGCACCCCCAAACCCATGGAGGGCGCCTCAAGGGCTTTACATATGGAGGGTGCCCCAAACAAATAAAGGTCGCCCCTAAACTCATGGAGAGTGCCCCAAACTAATAGAGGGTGTCCCCCAAACCCATGGAAAGCGCCCCCAATTCCGGGGAGTGCGCCCTGGTGCCCAGAAAACATCCCGAATTTCACAACTTCATAAGGCCGACCTCGAAACTCGGAAGCGCGCCCTCGAACGGGATTAGGCATGCACACAGGGGCGGCGCCATTTTTTTTTGACAGGGTTGACACAATTGATTGAGTAGGTAGTATAAGTACGCATTACGCATAGATCCTCTACTGGAAAAATGTCACGGAAGCTCGATTACTCGAATTTCTTAGGTATATACACTATACACCCATAGTCCCCTGGACATGGGTCGGAGGAGCCCCTGGCTAGACCGAAAGGGCCCCTGGGCGAGTGAGAAGGGCCTTAAACTTGCCGAATGGGCCCCCCAGCCAGCACAGAGGGCCCCTCAGGTCACACGGACACGGGACCACTTTGTTTCGGCAAGATTTGGTCGGACGCCACCGAATCCGTTTTTACCAGCCGTGGGCAGGGGAGTCGAGTCTCCTCCGTCTGTCCCCACCGAGGGAGACCCGGTCACCGGGGTGCCGGGGTGGGTATAGGAGAGACACCGATGTGCCGGGGTGGGCAGGGGAGTCTAGTCTCCTCTGTCTGTCCCCACCGAGGGAGACCCGGTCATATGAGAGACAACGGCGGGCACTCTGAGCAGGGGAGCCGAGTCTCCTCTGATGATCGATCCGGAGTCGGATGCCGTACTCAGGGTCCGGGATATATCGGGGTAGGATGGGTGGGAGTGTGCGTGACACTGCTCCGGGTCAGACGGCAGGACCCAGCGCTGGCCGCGACCGACCGACAGCGGCTCTGACTTTCGTGTCTGATCTGAGCGCCACACGGACAGAACAGAGCTGCAGACAGATCGTTTTCTACTGCAGGACTGGCGGCATGCGATTCACTGGTCTGCAGGCGACTATTTCACAGACCTGATATAGAAAGGAGAGAAAAAACGGACAATGCTAGGTACTTCTCATGAGAAAGACAGCTCACAGCAATGCAAACAGAATGGTTGCTCAGCCCACTAGCTTTCATAAGTGGCATTCGGAAACGCAGTGCAAATGGTCTAGACCTGCCAGCAGGTCGGCTTTTCAGATCAGCGTAAAAGCCAACTCTGAAATGTCCTTCCGAGGTCCACGTGTTGTTCACGTGGCGTCTACGCCAGTCCGCCTTCATATCACCGCGCGTCTGACCAGCCGTGCGTGTGTCGCCCAATTCATTATCCGGCGCTGGGCGCGGAGACGGGGGCGGCCGGTGGAACCGGACACTGTGAGGCCACGTTCCGAGCAGTGGGGTCAGTGTCGGATATCGCGCTCTGGCTCGGCCATTATCCGGCGCTGTGCTGTGCTGCGGCTCTGCGCCAGAGATGGGCTGGGGTGGCGGTACGGACCACGCTAGGGTGGCCCTCCTAGCGCTGCGAGGAAAATAGTGGTGCTGTTCGGGTATGTTGGTGTTCTGTTTTCGCTGGCTTATAGTTAGTAAGTTTATGGATTTAATTTCGATAAGGCTGCTTCTCAATCTCAACTGACCAGTGACCAATGATCAGCAACCCCCAAATATTTCGGAAACTATGATAACTAGGAACAAACGGAAAAGGCAATCGAAAGCCCTTGAAAATGCAATCGCCTACATGTCCTCAGATTTTAGGTAAGGCTCAAGAGGTCATCATAGGTCGAAAAGGCCATGATTGGCAAAGCTGCATTTCGTAAATAACATTTCACCTAACAAAGACGGGAATAATTTTGACGCCATCGTGTTTGTCTTGTCAATGGGCTTTGACACATATGTATGGTGACCTGTTTATGTCAACTGATAAATTTGACCTCAGATCAAGGTCATTTGGTGACCCATGTAGGCCATGCTGCATATGGGGCGACCCGGTTCGACGAGACAAACATATTGGTGTCATCTAATCGTCTCTATCTTTATTCTATCAAGAGTTATTAGCAAAACTATGCTGATGACCTTGCAGAGATCACTAAGCAACAACTGCACCTTGGTCATCAATAATGAGCTAAACTAGCATGTTTCTGAGATAATTGGCCTGATCCAATGCAAATTCTCTGAATAGAATGCATTTGTATATCGTCCCGTTCACTTATAACGGGGAGGTCAGGAAATTGACCTGACCTTAGGACTTAGGTCACCGATACGAAAAATCCGATATAAATTAATTAAAGGTACCGATAGCCTTATAAAATCCTGCAAGTTTAAAATCTTTTGGAAAAAGACTGGCTTTGGCACGACCACAAACATGTTTGGAAGTAAAGTCACTTAACGTGACCTTGTGACCTGACCTAAGATGACCTGAAGTCAAAACTTTAACAAAGAGTGAGTAATTGATGCCCAAACAGCTGTGCGAAATTTGGCGGCGCTGCGCGCTGCTTTTTTAGCTACTCCTAAAGAAACCCTGAAGGGGGTTGAAATCAACCCCCTGCAGTGCGTGGGTTATAGGGAATAGGTCACTTTAAAGGTTGCCTGGAAATTTAGTCATATTTTATGTTTTGTATTTTGAGCTGAACAAAAACTTATGACATTTGTTTGGACAATTTATGGATATCTGTCGAAAAATGTTAATATTTCTCTTTTCTCCTTCATGGCCATAACAAACGTCATGACGATTTATGACGTCATACTTATGGTGGCTTGGATATGGAAGCTATTGGCTCTTGCTCACAAAAAAGACGGCCTTAACCCTATTACTGTCGGGGGGGGGGGTGAATTGGCCCCCCTCGAGGTTTGTCACGTACAGTTCATTCATAACTCAACCCCGAATCTTCAAACTTGCTGACTTTTTCTACAATTTCATTGCGCATCGAATGGTGTATTTTTTTCCAAATTAAATCATTAGGAGGGGGTCCAAGGCAGTTTTTTAGGGGGGGCGTGTTCGGCCGTTTTGACACAAAATCTTTGCATGGTTAAGCACTCGTGGAGAGTTATGTGTTGAAGGGAAGTGTTAGCGAAAGCAAACATCGGTAGAGAATTGATCGTTCTTTCAGATGGCAATCTCGAAATTGCAAATTTTCGAATTTTGAAATCACCTTTTTAACTTATTTTTTCTCTTAAAATGATACAAGTTTTTCATGAGGTTTCATAAAATGGGAATATATGTAAGAGAAAACAAAACATGCCAATAAATATGTTTTGAAAGTTTCAAGGCGATATCTAAATATTTGTTGATCTGATGTCGGGTCAAATACTAACCTTACAATATAAATATATTGTGAAAAATGAAAGATAAAGGCTTAACACATTTCATCAATCCAATTATTTCAGCATCATGTCATCTTAGACCCTTCTCGATGACCAGGATGCAATTTATAGTCAGTGACCTTTTGATAGGTCATTCAAGGTCACGAACACCTTTATATCATTAGCTCGTGACAGGAACACAATAAAAACTTGCAACTGGTCTCAAAACGTTTGTCTCGTCAATACGCATCTTTTGATATGCAGCTTGACCGATTTGTCACCTTGACTTTGACCTTGACCCGGGGTCAAATTTTCGATTTGACAAAATTTATATGATTCGAACTGCAATGACGTGAGAAACACGATGGTATCAAAATAGTAGTGACCCAAGGTCACCCAAATTTCACTAAATGAAGTTCATTGTCGACCCTAACCACATACGAAGCTTTATGATTCTAGCTCTAATGACAGCCAAGATCTGAAGAGGGGCCGAATAAGCCCCCCCCCCGACAGATTCGTATACTTTTAATCCCTCCAGGAAAAGGGTTAAGACTTACATAATACATACGCAGGCTGCTTGTAACGTAAACAACAGTTGTGAAGTCGCGGGCGCTTTTCGGATGCTCAATTTTTGTTTTCTGCAAGGTGCCCACTAGTCCTGCGTCGAAATCACTTCGCGTAGCGAGGTAATTCTTTCACCACAACCCATTTTTCTATCTGCTCCACAAATCCGCTATCTCTGTTCAAAACCCCATGTTAAAGGTGAACTATTCTTTTAACTAAAGAAGGCAATTCAAACCATTTTCAAATCTGAACCGTCCTGATGTCGCCTTCTCCCATCTACCATACATTGATTTTCTCGATCGCTGTCCGTCCATATCTCGGCAATGGCTCATTGAACCTGTACTCAACTATGCGCGCCAATGCCTTCCGCCATCCTAATTTCCTCGGTGATCGCCTCCGCCAGTGAGCCGTGGTCGGCCGGCGGCCGGCCGCCAGCCAGCCGCCAGCCAGACATCTCAGCTGTTGAGCACGCCGCTCCGCTGCAACAGGTGCCCGTCGTCGTCGTCGGCGACGTGGGTCGCCCGTGGCCGCGTCTCGGCGGCGCGGCGGGGCGGCAGCTGCTCGGTCGATGCAGGTCGGTCTTTGTGTACGCCGGAGCGACCGGAGCGCAGCGGGCACAGAGCGGGACGCGCGCGGTTCATCGATCGCCAGCATCCGGCCGGCGGAGCTGCGGGGCTGCTGCCCACCTGAGCTGCAGCTCTGGTCAACACGGCACAGGGAGGGGCGGAAGAGAACGGACCAGAGCGGGACGGGCTGCTGCCCACCTGAGCTGCAGCTCTGCTCATCTCGGCACAGGGAGGGGCGGAAGGGAACGGACCAGACCGGGACGGGGCTGCTGCCCACCTGAGCTGCAGCTCTGCTCATCTCGGCACAGGGAGGGGCGGAAGGGACCAGACCGGGACGGGGCTGCTGCCCACCTGAGCTGCAGCTCTGCTCATCACGGCACAGGGAGGGGCGGAAGGGAGCGGACCAGAGCGGGACGGGGCTGGTGCCCACCTGAGCTGCAGCTCCTCCCTCCGCTCATCACGGCACAGGGAGGGGCGGAAGGGAGCGGACCAGAGCGGGACGGGGCTGCTGCCCACCTGAGCTGCAGCTCCTCCCTCCGCTCATCACGGCACAGGGAGGGGCGGAAGGGAACGGACCAGAGCGGGACGGGGCTGCTGCCCACCTGAGCTGCAGCTCCGCCCTCCGCTCATCACGGCACAGTGAGGGGCGGAAGGGAACGGGACGGGGCTGTTGGGCTGCACCTGGCACTTGGGCACCTGGGCTGCAGCTCCGATCAACACGGCACAGGGGGGGGGGATCGAACCAGAACAGGATGCAGCTCCGGTCAGCACGGGGTGGGGAGGGGGACCGAAAGGCAACGGGACAAAGTTCAAGGGACGGTGGCACAGACGCTTTTAGTACTGGTGTTCCATTTTATATTTTACTGTAATGAATTCAATGGCTTAATGGCTTGATGCCTCGAATAGATCACAATATTCCTGCAGCCACCGGCTGTTCCCCTCGTCGCCGCGTGCCTCCAGGCTCCAGCTCCAGTTTCATGGTCATAGTCCTGACTCTGAGGCTCTAAACGACGGACTATACAGCTCTCCAACACCTGTTGGCACGTTTGATGTAGTGCTGCGCCCGGCCGACCTGGGCTGCCGTCTGCGACTCTGTGAGTCTGTTGAGTCTGTTGAGTCTGCAGCTGAGTCGGACTCTGCTGAGTCTGCGGTTGAGTCGGACTTTGTTTAGTCCGCGGTTGAGTCGTTGAGTCTGCGGTTGAGTCGTTGAGTCTGCGGTTGAGTCGGACTCCGTTGAGTCTGCGGTTGAGTCGGACTGCGAGTCTTTGACTGCGGCTTGGTTTTCTCAGTAACTCATTGGTGTCTTCAGTCTTGCGATGCTCGGGTCAGCGGCTGAGTGTGTTGGCGTGCCCCCGCTCGTGAATTCCTGGGAACTAGGTACGTGACTCAGTCCGCAGCGGAGGTGGACGTTTGCGAGGTTTTGTTGGCGGCGGCAGAGGCGTTCCGACAGGTTTCATGACTGTGTGGTGTTTGTGGCACTACGTGACGGCGGCCGCTCGGATTCGGACGTGACCGCCCTCCACTCAGCAGCGACTGTAGCACGCTCCCCACCGCCCCTGCTGACCCCGCTGACCCCGCTGACCCCGTCTTACTCCCGCTGACCCCCCTGACCCCGCTGACCCCCGGCTGACCCGGCCGACCCGGCTGACCCGGCTGACCCTCATCGCTCGGAGCGCGGGCACCTGCAGGGAAACGAGGCCATCGGTGATGGTGGCAGAGCACAGAGGGTGGGGTGTGTGGCGCTGGCTGCGGGCAGCGGGAGGGGGGGGGGAGGCGAGGCCGATGCTGGTGTCGGTGTGCCATGTGGGCTGTGTGTTTGGTTTGAGGTCGTTGGTCGCCGCCGCCAGACCAGGTATGTGGGCACGGGGCACGTCAGGGCCATTGAGGAGTGGGAGGCATGGCTCGAACAAAAAAAAAATAATACCTGATCGCTCAGAGATGGAGTCGAGAGCCATATCAGGCCGGTGACATCACCCGGGAGGTTCTGGCCACTAATAGCTCTCTGCGGTCTTCTCGCGCGGGGGGCCCGCCACGTCAGCGCAAACTTACGACCCACGATACATAGGATTCCAACGCGGACAGCAGTGCCGGGGGGGTGAACCGTCTGTTTGTGCCTGGGCAGAGCCTGAGCTGCTTACCTGCGCCGCCCGCGTTCGTCGCGGTGTAAATGTTGAGCACTGGCTCAGCGGGCGGCCGGAGTGCTGGGTCGTAAATTGTGTCTGGGAGACCGTCTGCTGTATACAATAATACACGGAGGACGGTGCCAGACCGCCGTCGATGATCGATACCTGGACTCCTGGACCGGCTCCATGTTTGGATAGGGCCAGGTGCGGTCTATTTTGGCTCGCTGAACGCCATACATCTTTTCTCTCTCTGTCGCGATTTTCTTTCAGCTTCGCTTTGAACGATTTGTAATATTTTGCGCCTTTCGCAGTATGCGATGACGAGTTGGGTAGGAACGGTGATATATCGACGCAGCGTTTTCCATTCATCAAATTATGACATCAGCGGTGGACGCTCCAGAGGAACATGCTTCCCCTTGAGCCTCAAAGGGGCCGAATAGACCGAGGGACCCCCCATAGCCGATCGAAGAGGCCCACCCTGATTTCCAGAGACCTCTCTGACCTCCAGAGAGCCCTCTCTGACCTCCAGAGAGCCCTCTCTGACCTCCAGAGAGCCCTCTCTGACCTCCAGAGAGCCCTCTCTGACCTCCCGAGACAATTGCGTGCCGAGTACACAGTCATTCGGATCATGACCTGGTCCTTTGGACCCGAGGCGCCCATGCAAAGCTGGCGCCTCTCCGATCAGTGACGGCGCCATTCCGGTGACGGCGCTCTTGCGGCCAGTGAGGACGCTCCCCCGGCCAGTGAGGGCGCCTCCTGCCATAGACGGGCGCTTCTGCGGCCCGTGACAGCGCCCATCCGGCCAGCGACGGCGCCCCCTCCGACCCCTCCGGCCGGTGAAGGCGCCCCACCGGCCAGTGATGGCGCCCCTCGTGCGAGTTATGGCGCCCCTCGTGCGAGTGAAGGCGCCCCTCCGGCGAGCACTGGCGCCCCTCCGACTAGTGACTTCCCCTCTCCGGCCAGTGACGGCGCCCCACAAAATGTTAATGACACGACGGGCACGTGTGGGAGAAGAGTCCAAATTTTATGCAATTCCTGCAACATCTTCGCCAATATTGGTGGCGCCCCTGTCGATCGGGTGGCGCCCCTCAAGGTGATGACCTTGTCCTTTGTGAATTTCTGCGCACGCCACTGTCCAGAGCTCCCTCTGGTCTCCGGAGGGCCCACTCTGGCCTCCACTTAGACCTGAGGGGCGCGCCACCAAGCCCTGAGGGCCACTTGGCTACATGTCCCCCTCCTTGACCGAATCCTTGATCCGCCACTGGACACCAGAAAGCTTTCGATACTTAGCCCATTTGACTCTCGCCGTTCGGGCAGATGAATGAGTACCTACTGTTTTTGCCATCAACTTGTCTGATTTGAAACGGTTGCGGCATTACAATTCACTTACTCAACTATCAGGTGACTCTGCGGGTATCTTCATAGACTCGCTAAGCTGACTTCATTCGAAAACGAAATCCTCTCAAATCTGTTTCCCTTTGAACATGTTTAAATCTAGTAGTGCAACATCAACTTATGTAGTTACTAACACACGAAGACGGCTTGCTATTTGTCATTCCCGTGTATTGCGTCATCGCATGCGCACTGGCCTCTGGCCCTGACCCTCTCCGGGCGGTATGACCTCAGATGACCCCTTCCGTGCTCCTCGGCGCCGCCTGCATTGTCCCCCTCCCTTCCCTCCCACCATTGTCCCCCCCCCACACCCCCAATATCACCTGGGCGCGGCGCCTCACTGCACGCCTGTCGGATGACGACGCCGGCCTGTGGCTCAGCGGCCAGCGCGAAGCCAGCCCGCAGCGGCGGCGGCGGCGGCGGCTGGCAAGGAGCATTCCTTCGGTCTGTTCAGGAAAACAAATGTACGCAGACGGTCGTCGGGTCGGGCCAGACACGCGGATCTCCGGACAAGGCCGACAGATCAGATATGTTTACACACATCCACGACTGGGTGGCTTTTCAGAGGTGCGCGACAATAGAGGGTGAATATTGGAACATGAATGACACAACACAACTGCACGCGGAAACCGACTGAAACACACTGTCCATTCATTCGTACAGTCGGTGTAGTAGGTATCTTCCCTTTTTGCATACAATAAAAGACAATCGAAGCGTCAGACATGCCATGGACACCCCCCCCCCCAGTGGCCGAATTTCAGCTCGACTGGAAGGGGGCTGGATCTGTGACGGGAGGTTTGCCCCAACCCCCAGGTAACATGTTAGACGAGTTCCTGGTGCATTTAGCATAGTATTGCAATAAGCCAAGATCGTTGTATGTCTCCACCTAAATAAGTATATTTATTAAAGGTACACTGCCCCTTCCCGATGATATCGCAAAAACATGCTAAAACAAGTCTAAGGGACTACAAATTATTTTTAATCGTCCTCTTATGCTCACCAAAGCAGCGCAAATACAAAAGCTATCATTTATTTCATTTTTCCTAATAATATAAAAACGTTTTGCGATTTCCACACACCACTAGATAATATGGCAGCGATTGAGCGCCAAATTCAGCGCAGTTCAGACATTTCCGTATTTGTAAACAACACTGTACAGGGAGCACCTTAAAACACTGTAAACAATCCGATACCAAAAAACTCTGTTGAAGAAAACTTCATCAGTGGTTGGAGCGAAAAATCCTTTTGAAAAATCCTCAATCCCTTCGGAAAAATATTTTCTTTTATGCCTATTAATAAGTTTAATTCAGGCATAATAAGACATAAATATTTTTTGACATTACAAAATTCGACAGAATGCTTGAGCAAAAAATAGCATCAGTTTCCATAGTTCCATAGTTTCATAGTTCAATAGTTCCATAGTTCCAATTACCTTTTTAACTGCGAGTCCGCTGCGTGAATACTTGGCCATGACCGCCGACCCTTTACCTCCTCCCTTAAACGGTTTACTCTGGCCTCCAACCGGCGAATGGCGTCGCCGATCACTGGGTGGGTGGAATGCACGCAAGGAGCTGAAACTTGCATACTCCGTTCTCGGCAGTGCAGTCGAGTGATCAACCCACGAAGTCGTGAGATGTCAGACACGAGTCAGACAGAGTCTAGAACAGTACTACTTCCAGTCCGGGTAGCATTAGGTACCACCACAAGCAACCATCGCAATGTGCACCATGCCATTTCCTGAACCGAGTCAAGCTGTCGAGCAGAGTCGAGCGGCGCAACCTGGTCGCCTGCCGACGTCTGCAGGCCATATAAATGTCATGGCGATTTAAATTCACCAGTGGAGTGGGAGATAAATGCAGCGCGTGCCAACTCCGGATTAGAGCTGCAGCTAATTTGCACTTCTGTGGCGGAACATAACTCGGCCGGCATAACTTGATTTCAACTCGGCGGCCGAATCGGTGCTCACCAATTAAGCGGGGGACTCGGAATTGTTTTGCGGATGTGTGAGCTAGCATTGGTTTCCCTGGCGTGTGCTGGGCTGTATCCTTGTTAATCTTAACTGGATGTTGACTGTTTTCGCTGAGATGCGTCTGGGGCTCTTGTGTACCAAAGAGCCTTCACAAATCCGGCAATCCCAAGAGTGACTGTCGCGAGTCGACTGATTTGACTGGAGCCGTTGCCCTGACAACCACTAACCAGGTTGGAAAGGCTCAGCACCGGTTGATAAGAGCGCTGGATTAGGGTTGTTCTATTATGAGTAACATAATGGAAAGTGCAACGATACACAGACATACGTACCAAGGAGGGGGGGGGGCAAAGGAGAAATTCCCCTCAAGTCCGTGTGTGCCCCTTTGGCCTATGTGTTCCCTTTCGAAAGGAAAATGCATTTTTTGTTTAGATAAATAATAGACATATGCCCCTCTTAAAATATAGCGGGCCAAATCTGTGCTTTTTAAAGGGATACCTTATGCCCGATCGATCGAAATCCACCCCCCCCCGGAGCAGAATTCTGGGGTATGACTGAAGCTAATGACCCAGGTCACGAATGATGCCAGTGGCGCTAATTGTTTGATTTATGACGCGGGGATGGTGTAATATTGCAAACAATGGAAGGGATTGCGATTGTGGGCTATGCATTACTCACACTGTCACCAGTGGGTGTAGACTGTAGATGATAGGGTCTCGTACAGTGTAGTGCAAATGTTCTGTTAACTTCATCGACACCACCTCTGTCTCTGTCTGTCGGTGCTGCACGCATTATTGGAATTCAGTGCAATTACTAAAGCCCTCGCCCCCGGTATCAGGGGCGAGGGCATACATAATTTCATTAGATTTCACTGCGTGCAGCACCGACAAACAGCACCAATTGACAATGTTGGCATTTAATTAAACGGTGCAAGGCTTTTAAAGAATACTTTTACAGCTAACTTCCGGGCAAACGAAAACATACATCGCCTCAGAGTAACGGATGGTCTATTCGAATAGTGCACTGAAAGGACCACAAGCGGAACTTTATGAAATCGCTGGGGGGGGGGGCTAATGTTAATTTGTAGATTTAACTCATCTTACATGCACGCCATAGGCTAATGTTAAAATTTGAAATCATTGGGGGGGGGGGCTCAGGCCTCCCAAGAGATATTAAAGTTCCACCTGAAAGGACTGCTCTAGCCGTTTTCACGAAGGATTTATTCGCCGGGCGCATCAACATTGGGTGGTGTTGATGAAGTGGACAGAACACTTGCACTACATTGTACCTGCACCTTGTGAGAAGGAGGCCAAGTGTGACACACTACGTGAACTCTTGAGTAGTTCGAATCTGACGGCAGTTACGTTGTCGCTGAGCTGAAAGCTGCTGGGTCCAGACTTGTGTCTGATTCAGCTTCAGCGGAATCGATTCCGATTCCATGCCAAGCCAGATGGGTCTGATTCCGATTCAGATTCCAATACACATTTTGCTAGGAGAGTCGATTCTGAATTCGACTCCAGGGTGGGCAGGTCACCTCAAAAGCCTGATTTCGAATCTGATTCCATTGATTCCGCTATGCATCAACAATTTCCGATCATATCTATTTTTTGGTACAAATCACATGAATGACAGAAATAGTAATATTTATTATATTATTATTATACAGGTAAACCTGATATTATTTTGTTATCAAACTTCAAATAATTATATTAATTTGGACATATTGCAAGCTGCTATTTTTAAATACCTATGATACACAAGCAAATCACTGTCGATATATATATACATGGTCCTAGGAGGTGTGGAGTGGAAAATTATGTCGAAAAATAAGCACAGAGTGGAAAATTAAACAAGAGAAATATACGTTCTATGCTTTATCAATAACCAATCACTCGTGCACCAGAATTAGCGATTACCTATGCCACAGGTATCATGCTATCTGTGCCTATGCCAATTTGTACCTGTTTTTCCCTCCACAGGCTGTCCATATCATTACATCCATAAATCAGTAACAGGGTTCCATTTATCCAATGCAAGGAGTGTACGTTTCACAGTAAAACTCGGGAGAAAGAGTGGACAAATCATATCGATAGGGTGTTATTTTCCACCCAAAGCTCCCAATCCTAGGACACTGGATAGATATGAGAATGTTATGGAATGTATGATACAACAAATTGTCTTGAGCGAAGATCGTTGTATGTCACCACTCACCACCTAACTAAGTAGAATTACTGCTCATGTTTATTGACCCTCATTAGGCCAAACATATTCGTGCACACGGAATATATTCCGGAATCTGATTTGATTCCACTGGAATCAAGCACAAGTCTGGTTGGGTGAGGAGTCACCATTTACCGCTGACCTTAACGTACTCGCTACGATTGCGATTGCGAGTACGGCCACAGACACGGCCAGCGTATCGCAATGCGTCACGAAGTGTCGGCACCTGCTGAAATTGCGATGGAAATTGCGGCCGTAACCGTGCCGGTGGC
>VOPJ01013599.1:0-30000 GCA_014673585.1 Semibalanus balanoides
GGCACCTTTTTGTGATTAAGGCCTCCGTGAAATTCTGGGGGGTCAAAAAGATATATTTGCCCCCCTGGCTGACGGCCGGGGGTCAGCTGCCCCCCCTGCCCCCCGGTGGCGCCGCCCCTGCTCTGACATCCCTTCCAAATTTCTTAAAGTGGATAAAGGCAACTTATTTTGTTTTTATTATATATCTGACGACACTACCCTCTTCAGCACATTCTCTGCATTGAAATCCACCGTTACGGTCCAGCTGTGATGACGTCGTTCATCGTATAGCCCTGAGGGCAAATGGCAGCTCTTCTTCATAGACCAGACTGCAATTTTCTGTGAACGTTTCGCCGTCTTGCAGGCAGGCACTTAAGTGATGATGTGCACTCAGATGCTGTTTTTCTAGGGGTTCGACGGGTGCAGTGTGTTGATAGAAAGACATACCACTAGACAGAAAGCATCACTAGTCCTAGACAGTCCCATTTTTGTGCTCAAGGTCGAAGGTCCTTCTCTTGAGCTTCTCTGCTTATGACGTCATCGAATGTCGGCGCGCCTTGAATGACTTAAGGCTCATGCATTTGTGCATATACGTTGTAGACGGTCGTCTGGGACACCAATTCACCATTCGAAGTCAGTCTTATAGCCAATTTGTTATGTTTTTTTTTTATTGAATGCGGTTGTTAGTACGATTTTAGCCACTCGAGTCAGCGCAGTTTTGTTCCTGTGACCAGTGTGTTTTTTTCCAGTGATTCTCGCTTGTTGTATCGAGCCATCCGTATTTATTTGAGACTGTCGGATACCTAAGTTTCTTAGTAACATTGGTCTAGCTCAGATAATCACTAACCATATCAAATGCATGGTGGAGCGTCAACAAAGTATGACTTTCTTAACTGCTGGACATTGGCTCCGTGCACAGATGGTACTCCTCAGAAATTGACCCCTGACCCCCTCATCGTGGCAGAATATAGGTGAATCGGCTGGGTCACTTGATCAGCTAACCGGTGAGGATGCCCTGACGCAAGGTCATGATTTACTCGCGCTGATTCCTCTGGAGTACAGGAGAAATACGACCAAATGACCAAGGGCTAATCAATTTCGGGACACCCTGTAAGTAATAATAACGTTTATCTCATACCAACTCGCAGGAGCGTCACCGAGCATTGATGAGTGGGGGTAGGCTGAAATAACGAAAAAATGTACCCCCATTTTCTGCACGTATTTTAGCCTTAACATCATTTTTTATGTTGATTTCCATGTTATATTAGGTATTTAGTTATTTAGCGTCGAGCCCTTTTTTCTCGAGTTTGCCTGATAAAACCCAGAAATATAGGCGATGGGTCTCGATCAAGAGAAAAAGAGGCTAAAACTATATTCATCCAATTCACCGTTATGACAAAGCGAAGACGATGACGAAGGTTTCGTTATGACAATGGCCACCTAGTTGGCACGCGAGGCGACGTGAAAATTTAAATTTTGGGTAGTGGGAAACATTTTAATATTGGAACCAGACCGTAATTGGAGCCAAGCCTCAGGTATCCCTTTTCCTGGTTGCGCACTGCGCAGCTCGGTATGAAGACAAAAATTGAAATGGAGATAAAAGTTTTCTCACACATTAGCCTCGGGTTGTAAATCACGATGGCCGGTGGTAGTAAGCACTCAATAGTACTTATAATAATACAAGTAATTAGTGTACATATACATCTGTATCAATTACCAAACTGTAACAACCAACTGGTACTAGTGCAAATGGTTTGAAAGCAGCGAGACTGGGCAGAAAGACTTGTCCGCACATACGAGTACATGGTCCCTGTGGTGGATCTGGAGGAGCCTAGTGGGAGATGTCTTGTTGGGGAGATGGTCGTGGTCTGGTCCCCACTAATAGCTCTTCGGTCCGGCAAGTTGGACACAGCTGGATCAGCTTCCGGTGCCGATGTCCGCGTCCGTGCGTTCGCGTCACCTTTTTCGGAACTTGGTGGGCTAGCTAGCTTAATGAAGTCTGCATTGGAAGTTATATCTTTGAAGGGAGTGTCCCTTGGGCCCCAGGAATTAACTGTCAAGGAGAGCCTTTATCAGAAGACTGTATGAATTTAATTTATCCATTTTCCTAATTTGTATATGCAATTGCGAAAAAGTGATTGGTCGCGAAGCGCGGAAATTTTCTTTTTTCTGTGAATAGCAGGATTTTGACTGCTGCTAAGGCTATTTTTACGAAACATTGTTATCTTTACCCGAAAAATGGTTAACTTTCCAAGTTTTCTCCGAAGATAATAGTTTCTTACGTTCGGTGCAGGACACGCGCGGTGGGGGAGGCTTACTTGTGTTGAATGCCGCCCAGATTCCTGCGAGGGGGGCATTTGCCCCTGATGCACCCCTCCCTGGATTCGCCAGTGTTCATACAGAGTGGTCAGTAATGGCCGGCCATGCAGCTTCCGTTGCGCTCGAAATCGATCCATTTTTTTTTTTGGCAGAACAGCTTCGGAATTAAGCAGCTGTGAGCTGCATTTGTAATTGTACCTATACGAATTTGTTATCATAGGTAGGTTCTAACCCACAGTTTGCTTGGGTTTGTAAGATGCTGAGGTTTACGCGGCGATGCTGTGGCGCGTTTGTATGCTAGGTAACATCAGTTAACGCAACAATTAGTGCTTATTTGACTGCGGTGGTTACAAAATGCGCAGAAATGCTGTGCTTGCGCACACTCGCGAGCATGCACGCTTCATGCACACACGCACTCACACACATGCACAGTCACACACACGTGCACACACGTCGCACACTACACCAGCTGGGGTTGGGATTCTAATGGACAGTTTTTGTTTTGCTTAGCATGCCATCCGTCATTTTTGTAAAGTTGATATATCAATTTTACAAATACATAAATATGAAATTTTCCCATTTATAGGCAGAATCAAATTTTTTTGTTAAATGAAAATTCGTTTAGTTGCATCATGCATGTGTCAAAAAATGAATTTATATGTTCTATGCCCAAGGGGTTTGCAAATAAACTACTTCAAAAGAAATTATTTTATTTTCGAAACATTCAATAAAGGAGAGTGGGTTATAGCAGAATAGTTAAGGAATGACGTCACATATTTTTTAGTGGCAACCGGAAATTATCAACAAATGTGTCCTAAGGGTAGTTTCGTGTTTCAGCTCTGATTTATATTCGGATGAATTTGATCTGGGTATTTCAAAGTTGCGCTAATTGAACAATACCGAATAACTTAACAGGGACTGTCCCCAGTGATCCTTACATAAGATTTGAGTTGAGATAGCCATTTTTGCGTGCTTGGCATTGAAATTAGATGTATGGTAAACATTAAAACAACACTGAGGTCGAATCACAGAGAAATTCGAGTTTGATTTGCAACTGTAACATCGCCAGCCCCAATGTATTTGAAATGGTGGCCGTGAGCCGATGTCCGTAAGTTCTCTCTTTGCTAACGTTGATTAGCAGTCGATTGTTTTACCTTTGGCCATACATTAGCCATACACTAGTCCTAAACTTATAACAGCCGTGAAGTTTTCTTTTTTCCCAATATTCCTTCATATGACGTCATTCAGCCAAATATTAAAACTGATTTTTTATGAAATGAGCACTGTTCGTTGAGAACAAATGTCAATCGTGTTCAGACAGCATTCACTTCATAATTTTGCAACCACAAAACCGCTACAATTCTGAACACATGTTTTTTGAAAGTTGGGACAGTCCCTTTAACATAATGTTTGGGCTATCAACAAATCGGGGCAAAGTGGACCACTATACCCCATTCGATTAAAACAATGTTTATTTGCGATACTTCTTTCTTCACTTTCCAGGAACTCGTCGTTCAAATACGGAAATAAGTTAATTGATGAAAACAATACCATGTGTTTGTAAATAACCCTGACATCCTGAACTCTCTATACACGGCAGCAAACCAGCTATGCTCTGACGCTCTGTACTTCGAGCGTTTTCCAAAAGCTTATAACTCGATAACAACAGGAGCAAACCTTTAGCAATTCGCTTTGAACATCTTTAATGCAACATTCCATACTAAATACAAAAAACATGCAATCCCATGAATAGCGAGGCAAAGCGGACCACCCTGTTCGGTCCACTTTGCCCCAATCCAAAGTTTCACTTTGGACAAGCATTTCAGATGAGACGCCCAAAATTACGTTTGATTGCTTATGGCACATTAACAACTATACAATTGCGTTACCAAAGCACTTAAAGGAATTTTCATGTGAGCACAGACACCGCAGCAATGTGAAATTTCCATTACACTAAAATTAGAACTGAAGTCGAAAATATCACGTTTTGTGTTTTCGAACGGAAACTTTCACGTCGATCGCCGAACTGTGGCGTTCAGAAGTGTGTCCACATCGTGCCCTATAAGTGAAAATAATTGCAGGTAGATTCCTCTACTAATAAAAGCAGCAAAGTGGGCGGTTCGCTTTGCCCCGGCGCGGTGGTCCACTTTACCCACTCTCCCATACCATCTTGTAAAGTATCTCATTACGACTCCTATAATATAAAACAAATATATTTTGCCAAACATTAACGTTAACAATGACGTCAGGTCAAAATATAAAATATTATGAATAATTCGTATTGCATGTGATTCAACGTGTCTAAACGAGAACAGCGAAACGGCGTTTACCATGATTCTCTTTCTTGATTCGTCCAAACGTTTTTAGTGAATACATAATTTTGCAATGTGATAGCATTTCAAATGACAGAATTTACGTACCTAATTATACTTGAAGAATCATATGTACATAAATGTTATTTCTGTATTTGAAATATAATTGATCAATTATTCATTTGATGATCGAAAGTTATGTTTTCGAAATAGGAGTCGCCAAATCAGTTGAAAGTTCCATTAACTACATTTTTTGTCGAAAATCAAGCAATACCATATTGTAGATTAGCTCATTACCTCTCCAATTATACGTGACACATTTATATTATGTCATAAATTCCTGACGATATGGGCGGACACAGAATGACCTGCACAGTGCACAATGGCCTTACAAAAGTTCCAGCAGAGGTCTCCTGAACCACAGCTGGGATCACGGTAAAATTATCGCTGATCAGCTCCCCAGATTACCCTACATATATCGTTAGGGTCCAAAACGGACATAACGTAAGTGGCGCCACCGCCGCAACTACCGGTAGGAATCTGAACTAACGTCGGCGCGGGCGGGCGGCCATTGCGCGGGCGGGCGGCCGAGTGGGACCGGGCGATTTTCGCACAGAATTCTGACTTCTAGCCGACATATTTAAGTGTTACATCTTTAAATGTGGAATTTGCTAGTAAACCGTTTACATGTATTTTAATTGTCTACACAATGACACAAGTCATATTCCAATTGCTGTAGCAAGGTCGTCGGCAATTTGAGTGAATTTTAACCATACCAGGAATTTCGTTAAGCATAAACCCCATTAGAGAGCGCCATCACTGCTCGGAACGCTAGCCAACCAACCATTGCACAAGGCAGGTACAACAATAATAAGTCCGCCTACAATTTTTTTTTTAAATAAATAATTGTACGGGCTATTTGATGTACCATTCATTTCTTCATCTGCAATTTGGGTTACGTCGTCAGCCTTTTTTTGGATTAAAACGGTGATGGCGACGACGTATCAAATTCCATGCTAATGCATGGTACCATTAAATAAGCCCATACAATTATTTATTAAAAAATTGTAGCAACAATTATTATTGTATCCTTGCCTACAATTGTTTGGCTTGCTAGCGTTCCGGCAGTGGATGGTGCTCTCTAATGAGTTAATGCTACGAAATTTCGTGGTATGGTTGTTTCACTCAATTGCCGACGACCTTGCTACAAGCGATTGGAATATGACTTTGTGCATTGTGTAGACAATTCAATTATCATGGTCAACGTTTACTAGCAAATTCACATTTAAGATGTAACATTAAATATGTCCGGCTAGAAGTCAAAATTCTTGTGCGAAAATCGCGCCGGTCCCACTCGGCCGCCAGCGAGCGCATGGAACACGTTAGTTCAGATTCCTACGACGGTAGTTGCGGCGGTGGCGCCACTTACGTTTATGTCGTTTTGGACCCCTAACGTACACATTTTTAGTAAAAATCAGGTCGATTCCTCGTGGAATAGGTCTCCCTTTGACCTCCTCTCTGGCTTCCCTCCTCTAGCTTCCAGATGGTCTCCTCTAGCCTTCAGAGGCCTTCTCTGACCCGCATAGGACTCCCTATTGGCTTCCAGGCAAGGCTATAGAAGAACAGGTTGTCTCGTTCCTACGTCACCAGCTCTAAACGCTGAACGGGTAAACGGGTCAACTTTCCACTAGTTATCCTATTATGTCCTCAGACATGCGTGAATGCTTGCTTTCCACGCCATTGCCCGTGCTAAATGTCATTGCGGCCCCCAGTCAAGGGCATTGGTAGCTTCCAGCTTTGGTGACGTCACCAAAGCGTGAAGTTTTTTATTTTTTTCTCCCTTCACTAATGCTTAACCTATGAAGGTACAGTAATTTCGGAGAAAATTCAAACTCGATTAAACGATGAGTTAGGAGGTGCTACGTAAAAAAGTAAGCAACGACCATACGCAAAGGCCACATCCCTTGTCCTACTCGATGGCAGGGTCCACTTTGCTTTGGCTTACATGTGAAAATATGGTCCTTATCGTGAAAGGTATTTCCTAGAACGCGTCTCACAGGGGGTTGATTTCCCGCCACCCTCCAACCGAGGTTTTTAAATGAATATCAGAAAAATGACGGCACGCAGCGTCACTAAATTTAAGCACAGCTGGTAAAGGAACTAATGAACACACAACTGTACAATATCTCGACCTCGGTCTTCTCACGGTTCAGGTCACCAGGTCAAGTCAAGTGACCCCAAAATCCAAAATGTTTGCGGTCGTGCCACAGCCAAAAATTATAGAGCGAACAGTTTTAAAACTCCAGTAGAATTATCTCGGTGATAAGTACCGAAGTGGTTTTATCTCGAATTTTTCATATCGTGACCTATAAGGTCAGGTCAGGCTTCGGACCTCCGCATTATACGTCATGGGCCAAAATTAAAACACGCATAAATCCATAGGAAATCGCTTAATTTGACCAGTAAATTTCACCGAATTTATTCCTGTGCCCAATGGCAAGGCCCTACGTCACCCTTCTGTCTTTGACGCTCTACAAGGTAAACTCAGGTGACCAAGGTCCTATGGTTTTTTCTGGCAAATAACCATTTACCAAATCAAGATAGAGCGATGTGGTTTTTACCATTGTAATTGGACTTGGTCGAGAAAGAATCATTCATATATAATTGATCTTGAACCTGACCTCAGGCTAGGTCAATTTTCGGTATGACCTTAACTTGTTCACCAAATATATTTTTAGATGCCATCTCGACGAAAAAACACAATGGTAAAATCGTTTACTATATCATGCAATATATCAAAAGTTTATTTTGTAAAAAGCCGATTCGCGGGATTTTTTAGAACGCTTTCAAATTCAGTGGCTTCCGCTGAGTAGTCCACCAAGTGACGTTATTTAAAGAAAAAAAAACGTTAAGGTTATTTTGATACCTAAATTACATCAATTAATTATTAACAAATTATGAAATGTATTATAGCTTAGACATTTTACAAACAATTAATTTAAAATAATAATTATAAGCATACTTAATGTAATATGACGTCAATTTGAAGAAAAGAATAAAGTAAGTAATATACTGCATTCTCAAACGCCAGATCACTGCCACGAGATGTTAGAGTCTGCATGGACCGCGAGTATGACCGTACCCTGTTGTCTAGTTATCCTGTGTCATTGTTCACTGTTCAGTAAACGACACTCTTTCCACAACTTCGCGCTTTGCCACGTGCTGTTATCTCCTTGACAGCGCCATTTAGCAGATTCATTCATGTAGCTGCATATCAAAAGAGCTTTTCTTGCGGGATTCACGCAAGTGACCCGTCAGAGATGTGAGCTCTGCCTCATGATTATGACTTACTCCAGTATAATACGGCCTACAAATGCCGATAAAATCAACTCAGCTTTGCCATCGTCAACATTATCAGTAGGATATAAGCGCTATGCGTTTTCCTGGTCCGTCCGTCCTCTGTGGGTTGCTTCCCGCAAGGACATCAAAATCATTTACCTATATAAAAAGCACCTGAATGCAGCATATTACATGTTCTGTAAAATTGTTGTCTCGTATTATATTTCAAAATCCTTGTATACATGTTTCGCACGCACATCTTTTGCGCATAATGTACAGCACGTTAAACATGTAAAAATAATCGCTTTTAGCAAGTTTGAGTGTAACTCGCACTGATGTTTTTAAGAGCATTTATGCATAATATTATAAAAGAATCGCGCTATATCTTGATATAATATCTTAAGTGCAGCGGGCGAATGAAAAGGTAATCCTGACTTTTGTTCATGGTAACGTCAGTAGCCGATGTTTTTTTGACGATGCATTAATTTTTCCTCTTTGTGCAAATATTGTATGATTTGTATTCAAATAGTTCCGTTACCTTAATCAACATTTAAAATGGACGGTAATTAGACATAAGCATGGTGAATAACCCTTAATTTGTGAATATATTGGTGTTACTTTGGCATGTTTAATAACTGAATAAGCTATTTGCAGTCAGCTTATGATTTGTTGGTGGCTTGCCAAGGACACATTTATACAATTGATATCACCTATCATTTTTTATCCCTTTCGATATTTTGTTTGTGATGTCTTGCAACAAAATAACCCATTTTGTACGCATGTGCTGGGCGTCTAGCACCCCATCCGCTGGAATTTTTGTCGTCCCAACTGGATAGGTACACCTGTCAGCCGGCTCACAATATGAACCTTTATTTGTATGTAAACACGTCTAATATAATTTTAATTCTTTCACTTGTTTCTTTATTGCGTTTGATTGAGAAACACAATAATTATGGTCCCTTATTTAGTTTATTAGATACTCGCATTATGATTTGATGTTATTCTCATGAAGAGTTACACATATAATTTTGGCGTATAATTTAGTCCTTATTTTCATAGTACTCTTGTTTCACCGTCGGCTAAAAAAAATACTCTATTTTCTCAGACTCGTATTGTAAATTGTACGCGAACCACTTTGAGCAAACAACAGGATATTTCACTTGTGACACGTGTACGCTGACTAAACATGGGCATTGGGTAGGCCAAATATCTGGACAAGTTTGTAAACGTGCTTGCTTACTCTACACGCGTCTTCAACATGTACAACATGACAACTCAAACATGTACAACAACATGACAACGGTGGCTGCGAGTGGCAGTCCGAATTGCGTCTTCTCCTCAGACAATTGCCACTCAAAACGGATGACAGGCGTGTTCGCCATGGATCGGGTGCACCTCTGGGTGCATACAAAATTCTTCCAAATGCCTGGGACTGGGTTGGGTATGAATTTGTAGCCTTTTATTGGTGCTAGGCCGACATGGATATGACAGTTTTTTTTTTATTTATGTCGCTAAACGTTTTTATTCACTTGGCAACCATATTTTTAACAAGGTAAATATGTTAATAAATTACATATGACACTTAAACAATAAACTTTGGCAATGATATGAGAACAAGAAATAATGGTAAGTTGTAGTGGTGTAAGATTCAAATGTTTCCAATTCAAGTCAGATCCAAAGTCAGATCCAATATGACAGTGTTGACCGAAAAGTGTTCGATTGGCTTATGAGTCTGTTTTGTTTTTATTACTTCCTTTACATGGCAATTAGGTATGTTTTTACTTGCTTTCATGTCAACAAAACATCACTTCATTTATGTTTCAAATATAATGATTGCAAATTTTGTGAAAATAATTGCATTAATTTGTACATACAATTTTAATGAATTTGACTGGGCCTGGGCCTAGGATTGACCTGGTCTGGGCCTGGGCTTGGCGTTCATGGGTCTGGGCTGGGCTGGGTGGGGGGTTAGTGGGCCCATGGCGAACTATGATGACAAGACCATCACTGTCTTGTTTTTTTTTCAGCTTTATAAAATGGCACTGATGCAAAAAACAATACGCAAAATATACCTAAGTCGCGTCGGTTCGAGATACCTCCACTTTACCATATCAATAAACTATACAGTGCAATTAAGTCATTCCGGCGCGCACTCTACAAGGTACACTCTACAAGCGGACAAAAGCAATGTACAAGAGGGTGCCTCCAATAATGTTGAACATTGACGTTGTTGATAACGTGACGTGAGCCTTTATAACCTCAGCGTCAGAGACTGAGACTGGTCGGCGCATATACAGAATGGACCCTGCATATCCCTCTGACGGTTAATGTAACCATGACAACGGCAGCTCAGCGAGTGGCAGCGCCTATAACGTCATCTCCTCGAGAAATTGCCACTCAAAACGGATGACAAGACCATCGCTGTCACACGCATCGCGTCATGCATTTTCCGGGCGAGCCTTATTAAATTTGCATTCCCACTCAAAGACCAGGACGACGCCAACTTCATGATCAAGCTGAAGCTCGACTCTCCAAATAGAAGATGGAAATATTTCCACTGTGCGTCACGAGCGCTGGTATACCGGCGTGTTTTGCCACATTCAAGAAAACAAGTCGCCGAAAAGACGAGCCATTGGACTTAGCCGTCGCCCAAGCCCAATAAGCTGCATGAAATTTATAGGAGACAAGAAAAAGCAATAATACCAGTCTCTCGCTCTCGCTCTCGCTCTCGCTCTCGCTCTCGCTCTCGCTCTCGCTCTCGCTCTCGCTCTCGCTCATCGCTCTCGCGCTCTCGGCTCTCGCTCTCGCTCTCGCTCTCAGCTCTCGCTCTCGCTCTCGCTCTCGCTTCGCTCTCGCTCTCGCTTCTCGCTCTCGCCTCTCGCTCTCGCTCTCGCAATCTCGCTCTCTCCGCTCTCGCTCCGCTCTCTCTCTCTCTCTCTCTCTCTCTCTCTTCTCTCTCTCTCTCTCTCTCTCTCTCTCTCTCTCTCTCTCTCTACTCTCTCTCTCTCTCTCTCTCTCTCTCTCTCTCTCTAAACTCTCTCTCTCATTCTCTCCTCTCTCTCTCTCTCTCTCTCTCTCTCTCCTCTCTCTCTCCTCTCTTCTGCTCTCTCTCCTCTCTCTCTCCTCCTCTCTCTCTCTCTCTCTCCTCTCTCTCTCGTGCCGCTCTCTCTCTTTCTTCTCCTTCTCCCTCCTCTCTCCCCCTGTCCTCCTCTCTCTCCTCTCTCTCTCTCTCTCTCTCCCTTCCTCTCCTCTCTCCCTCCCTCTCTCTCCTCTCTCTCTCTCGCTATGCAAGTTATAGTCCTTGTATTTTTTCTATAAATCTATCATGCCTCAGTCATTGATCACCAAGACCAAATGAGTCAGAAAGGGACACCCAATCATGACATTACTTATTGTATTCGCACCGTCATAGTAGGACTCTCTTCCAGAGACCGCCTCAAGGCGTAGAGCAGACACGGAGCTCAAGCCGCATTCCAAAAAAGGGATCATGTGCAGCAACACAACGTTCTTTTTAAAATGTGTCTTCGCAGTGGAAGAAACCTTCACGCAAAAATGGTACTCAATTTCACACTTTTACATTTTACAACATCTTCCAAATAAGTTTTTCAATCACAGAGAGGTCAGGGAACTACAAACGTGGTAGTTGCAACTTGCAACGTTCAATTTGACCAGCAAACCCTTTTTGGGTTGTTTGCACAGTGCACAGCGCACAAAGCAAATTACATACAAATATCAAATGGCTTTTATAAAGATAAATGATTTGCTTCAGTAATAGCATTTATGAGAAAATATGTTAATTAAGTTAATTTCATGTTATATGATGCGCAGATTATTGCAGCATTTAAAAAGGGATATCACATCTGTTTAATCGAAAGTTAAATGTCGCAGGGTACAGGCACTGCGTTCCCGACACACGATTTTCCGCGAAGATGGCCGAGTACGTCGAGGGTGCTGCTACTGAGATGCCCGTCAAAGCAAGCAAGAGGTTGTTTGGAAAGCAAAAAAATCAAAAAACGATGAATCGAACACATCATTTTGGCACAGACATATTGAGAAATATTTGACCTGTTCAAAAGTATAAACAGCACTGAGTTGTGATCGCATTTAGCAATAAACGCATCCTATGGAAAAGCATGTACCAAATTTCGCGGCAAAGAAATGGTTAAACCTTCTATGACTTACTCATCCCAAACTACTCAGAAATTCATTGGAAATTTTATGCGTGTATGTTCCACAGCACAAAGCGTCATCGAATATCCTCTAAGGCCATCAAGGGTACGTCCTTCGGCCGAGGCACAGCTCTGCCCTCCACCTTCAACTCACCAAGGCTGCCTACGGCTACCCTGGCCGGCAAGGGCAAGTTCCCATGGCTGTCTTTAGTTGCTCCTGGCTGGAGATTCTTCTTAAACACCTAAACATCGTTTAGTTAGCTCCACAGAAAGCTGTTAAGTGGGCTCAATCCAAGCTGGCCCTCACTGGAACCTGCCCCAGAAAACTACTTGGCAAAATCGACCGGACCATCAATGCTTGTCTTGAAATAGTGTCTGTCGGCCAGGCTTGTATGGAAAGAGCATTAGATCATCCAGGATCCGTTTGGCTGTAGCAATCCGTTAAAATGCTTTGAGCTGCCGTTAAAATTGATTGATTTGGTCACAATGTAGAATTCCACAATTTTAGTTTGTGTTTGTTTCAGTAAAAGTTGCAATGATTCAAATGAGCGATATTCTTCTTGAATGCGCCATTATCAACGGTGCTTTGATTTCGACGCAATTAACGTGATGCTGAATTTTGCGTTGAACCTCTATTTTAAAAATTAAATGTGTCCACCGAACTTCTAAAAACTTCCTCAGGTATCATTGCGCCTGAACTATTGCTAAATTGCGTCACGACCAATCAGAGTCCAGAGAGCAGAATGGTTAATTACGTAAATATACTTATTATTGACAATCCTGATAATTCAGGGGAATTAATATTAAATTGACTATCTATAAAATATTTTAAAATAAATTGCGTTCAATCAAATACATAAAAACCGGGGGTTAGGTAACCTGCAACTTGTCCATTGCATGAGCCGTTACCAAGACTGTATGCTATTTAACAGGTTGATCTATGAATTGCTCAGGTCTATACTGCATGACATTGGATACCACCACGTCAGACGTTTACACAACCCGAAACAATGGCAGGCATCGCCAAAGGAGCTCCTAAGTCCTAACTAACATGAGCTAGGTATATAAAGTTAAAGGTAGGAGTCTGGAGCTCCATGCGGAATAGCGAGAGAGATCCTCCCGGCTGCTTCTGCTAACATTGCAATCGGTGAATACGTTTCACAAAATCTCCAGGTCAGCTGGGCAGGCAGATAAATGTCACGTGGTAGCTCATGGCGCGATTTATATCAGTCGTAGCTGACGTGTGCCAGATTGTGGGCAGAATTTGCTCTCTGATTCACCGACTACCGTCAGGGGCTCCACCACAGGTTTGATGTTTGGGTGGGGGTGGGGGGGGGGGGGGGGGGGGAGTGGATTGATTGAGCTCAAACGGAACACGGGGCGCTCAGTCCCGGGCGACTTACTTATGGGGGAATGTCACGACCCTAGCGGCTGAGAGGTGGCCCATTCACTGGACCGGGTCTGAAAGGGGCCATCGTACCTCGTGGATCGTGGGGCGGTAGTGGGCCCTCTGCCGAGTTCTGGACCTAATACGGGGCCGACTCGGTAATCGGTTGACCTGAGGGGGCCCTTGTGCATGAAGGGGAAACGCTCGCTGTAGATTTAAGGACCTTTTGTCGGTCTGAGGCCTCTGATGTTTTGAGGGTCATCTGGAGCGGTCTGAGGGGGCCCTCTGTGTTTGAGGCGGCGCTGTAATTCTGATGGGCGTTTATCTGGCTTACTATATTAATACATATTTTCTTTTTTTGGGGGGGGGCTCAGTCGAATGTAAAGGCGGAGCGCCTCTCTTCGGTCAAGTTCTCGGTTTGTGCCCCCCCGTCGCAAAATCTGGTGCGCCCCCTGACGAGTAACATAGGGGGCTGACCAGTGGGGCGCAGTGAGAGCCTTGTGAAGGGGGAAAGCTACGATCATGTGACCACCCATAAAATACTAGCCTTAGGATATTGTAAATGACACTTTGGTTTCGTCCTTTTTATTTTGGCGTGTCCTTTTTTATTTTTACCGTTTTGATGAGCCTGGTGTTAAGACCAGGACATCCATGACCTCAGAGGGGTCTATAAGAACGCAGGCTCCGTTTATAAGATATTTCTGCTCTTGCGTGTTAATTAATCGCCAATCATTAACATCTGTGAACTTTTATTCAAACACTTAAGTTTTTACACAGGACAGTGCATGTATGAGAGCCGTAAGAGTATCAGGTTTTGTCTCAACGGTTTATAAATTCGAGAAATCATTTTACATTGCATACTGACCTAGTTTCTAGCATTAAAAACAGACAGCAAAAACAGACACAGAATACCAGCCAATAAGTTTCCACCACAATATAAGATATATTTACAAAGATATAAGAACGTATGCTCACAGCTTAGCGTAAAACATACATTTTTGAACGATTACACAAGTTCATGTTAAAGGAAACAGTTCATCTTGTCAATGGGGTTTTGAATTGAGATAGCGAAGCTGATGCCTGTTCTTCCTACTAGAAAATATTTTTGGATGCTTTTACATCTTCATAGAAGCCCCTTAATCAATTAATATTGATTCCATCAAGTCGGGAACTAGTTTCCTAGGTAACTAATGTCGTTGATTGTCTGATTTTGGCTAATTTGACGCATTGTTATGACGCACAGTAATTGACGCACGACTTCAGGAAAAGTGTTGAGTTAACAATGAAGCGATAGTGCTGGAAAAGAACATTATGTTTGCGTGTCTCATTCCTTTCATTGCAAGAATGAACTTTGAGAGGTATTTATCGTGATTTTGATGCTTAAATCGTCTATAAAACGTTATATTTATCAACATTCTTAGCGAAATTATATAACTAAATGGTTTTGCAAATGGTGACGAATACTTAGAGCATGTATAACTATGGTGGAAGTTCTAGATAATAGATATATATATACGATCATATAAAACAAGTATTGGTAGTATTAAGTATAGATAGTTATGAACGCAGATAATACTCACATACGATTGAAGATCTTGATAGATATTGTGAATGTCTCTTAAAATATAATATTATAGATATTATAGATATTTACACTAGGATAGAAGATATTTTGCTATATATATAGAGATATAATATATAATATATAGATATCAGAGATATAGAGATCATATTATTCAAGACTTCCCTCGAATTAATTTACCTGAAGTTATTTAATGTTTCCTGTTATTAACCAGAGCACCTGCAGGGGCGGAGATATTAGATATATACGCCCCCCAGGTTTATATATAGAGATGCGGCAAACGGGTGGAGATGGATATAATTGCAAGTTACACTGTATTACTTCAGGGCACAATTACACAAAAATATAGAGAGATAATATAGATAGAGAAGATATAATCAGGTCAGGTCAAAGTACCATGTCAAAGATAGATATAATATACAAAAATGTTTGTGTTGTGGAAAAGCCAGTTCTTTTAGAGAGAGATATATAGATATGACTGAATTTATAGATATAGCCCTACAATTCGTTAATATATAGAAGATATATATATCGTTCATGAAGTAGGGACCAAATGGTAGGTAATTCTGATATACGCCCCATAATCAAGTGAATAGAGGAAATAACAAATGCTTTCCTTTTCAGCAAATGATATGGATCAGGGCTTAATTATAATATAGAAATATAGTATTTTAGCTCGTTAATAGAGAGAGAGATAATGAATTGTTAAGAAAATGATATATATAGAGATAATACCTGAGGTCAGTATAGAAGCGTATCAACAAATTATATTGCTCAATCAACTGTTGATTAAGGGAACGAGACGATACGACTTGAAATATAGATAGAAATATAAAAGTGAATAGATATGTCCGCAGATATAGAGCCCATAGAAACACATTACAATATGGGTAATAGATTGACTAAGGATATATATGAAGTTGACATATAAAAAGTCAAGATAAAGAGATAGATAGATATATAGATATATCAGAAGCGCATATAAGAAACGATGGGTCAATTATTGTCCTATTTATAGTAAGAGATAGATAAATAGACAATAGATATATATATAGATAATTGACAACTTTGTCATGAACTATGTGACTTAACTATTGAATCTTGACGTCAATTTTGAGCAATAGGTGCGCATTCAAATGAAATTTAGCCACTAGATGCTCATATATATAATATAGATATATATATATACGCTATTAGTATTACCATAAGAGCAAAATAATAAGGGGGGTTATCTGGGGAAAGATTCATAGATAAGCCAACAGCGAACATATAGAACACTTACTGAATGAAAACAATGGCGTGTCCCATTCAAGTTTCGAATGACCTGACTCACAAGAAAAGACTGAATACTTTCGATAAGAAAGATATAATAGTTAAGGAGATATTAATGCGTTTCCTCTTGAGCTTGTCCCTAGTTAGCGCATACGTATTTCGCAGATATCAACTAGGAGGGAGAGAGAATAAAGACTACACTGACAGTTTGTGTCGGGACGAACCCCTGAGTGGCGGGTTAGGTGCGACACTGTTTTTTAATCAATGGCTGCACTTAGAGAAATGTGCGAAACTAAAACTGGTGGTGTATTTTCTGTAGAAACATTCGGATGTGATAGAATAGATAAAGCCAAGAGATTAAGAACATTGAATGTTGATTCCGTCAAGTGAAGGCTCATAGGGACTGGTTTTTTTCAAATATAAAGTTAAGTTCTCTGTTTTCCCGATGCCAATATACCGAGTAATAAGTGCTGCACTTACACAGTTTACTTGTCTTTGAAAGTATGCGCATGGGCGTAGTTTTTTTGACACTCTTTGAGTAAAATATTCATTTTTCATCTGACACTCTAGTGTGACACTATGACTAATTTGACAGTAATCACTCGGAATATCATTATAGTCCACACGTGCTGCTGGTTAGATGTACTGTGTATGCAATGCTCTATTCCTTGACCTCGCGAAGCATAATCACAGTTTTGTCCACATCGCTATCCCGGAATCGTTCCAGCTCCAGCATCCATAGACTGACGTCATCAGCATGATGCTTCAGTCACGCACTTCGGTTCACTGAGCACCATCGTTTCGAGCAGCCAATCTCATGATGGCCTTCATTCTAACTGTCGATGGCTGCCACGAGCTGTTGCTCACTGGGTACTCTTGTGAGAACTGGGCACTCCTCAGTGGCGGAGTTGCTGATCACTAGGCACTCCTCAGTGAAGGAGTACTGATCACTGGGCAGTCCTCAGTTGGATGAGTTGCTGATCACTGGGCACCCATCAGTGGCGGAGTTGCTGATCACTGGGCACCCCTCAGTGGCGGAGCTGCTGATCACTGGGCACTCCTCAGTGGCGGAGTTGCTGATCACTGGGCACTCCTCAGTGGCGGAGTTGCTGATCACTGGGCACTCCTCAGTGAAGGAGTACTGATCACTGGGCACTCCTCAGTGGCGTAGTTGCTGATCACTGGGCACTCCTCAGTGTCGGAGCTGCTGATCACTGGGCACTCATCAGTGGCGGAGCTGCTGATCACTGGGCACTCATCAGTGGCGGAGTTACTGATCACTGGGCACTCCTCAGTGGCGGAGTTGCTGATCACTGGGCACTCCTCAGTGGCGGAGTTGCTAATCACTGGGCACTCCTCAGTGGCGGAGTTGCTGATCACTGGGCACTCCTCAGCGGCGGAGCTGCTGATCACTGGGCACTCCTCAGTCGGGAGAGAGCCAGGTGTTGGCGTTTTCGTCTGGGGGAGCCGGAGGAGCTGGAGGAGCCAGTGAGCCCGCCAGTGAGCCCGCCAGTGACGTCCAGACTGAGGGGCAGGACGGCGACCGTGGCCGAACCCTGCACAGCCACCCTGTCAACACAGGTCACAGGTCAGATTAGAGGCCAGAGGTCACGTCAGTCGTCTGTTTTCGAATGTCAGACTAGAGTTTCCTGGTCAGTGGTCACATATAGTTAAGAGGTACAAGGACAGAGGTCAGTGTGCAAAGGTCGGAGGACAAAGGATTAACTCTCGCCATTGCTCGGGGATGCTACCATCGTCTTTTTTTTTTTAAATAATAACTCGCGTAGTGATCAACCGATTGCAATGAGACTTGCAATACCCTACTTGTGAACAATTGTACACATACTTTAAAAATAAAACTTCTACTAGTTCCATGACTCATGACCTATGACATGTTTCTCGAGTTATGTCAGGCGCAACTGGGATCCCGTAGTATCGGCGCTCGTAACTTGTGCGGTTTCTGCGTGTTTGCTGCTCAGGACTCAGCAGCATATGCACACCTGCATCAACAGGCGACATTTATGGTTTTCACTGAGATTGTGACATTGCTTTACATTTCCATACGTCATCCGAGGTCACTGACCTTCGATGACCTGCGATTTCCTTGTTTGTCGTCTGGCAGTTTCTAGGTCATTTTGTGACGCTTACTTCAAATTGTGTATCCATTTTCCAAATTTATATGCTCATTCACGATTTTAGCTCGATTACAAATATAAGTTTACACATTTACGATTTGTATGACATCCGGGTCATTGACATGATCTCATAGGTCACCTAATGACCCAGAACCTGACAATCAGACATCTACGGCTTTCTCTCGTCTCAAGCAACACGTTTTTTATCAAAGCTCTTTCTCAGTTAGGTGGAAAACGCTTGGAGGTCATAACCCCGCTTACCCCCCCCCCCCGTACAGTCACGCCGGTCGCTGCACTGGCGAGGGTTAAGGTCAGACAAAGACGGTCGGTGATCAGAGGTATGAGGTCACCGGACAGAGGTTCGAGGTCTTAAGTCAAAGGCAAGAGGCCAGAGGTCCCAGGAAGGTTACAAATGAGTTACAAATGAGTTACAAATGAGGGGTCACATGACGGGTCAAGGTCGCATACGGCATCACGTCATCACGTCATCGCTGTTAAACGCTTTCGTTTTCGTTGTTAAACGCTTTCGTCTGTCCGTTGAAAAGCGCGACTCCACGTTTTAGTGTGATTCTTTAGCCGTAAAGCCTTTTTCAGAGAAGAGACTGCTGCCTCTACACTCAGCTTCTGCGCCGTGTTCCCTGCCCTCACTTGGTGTTGAGCGACGCGGCCTCCCTGTCCGCCGTCATCTCCGGGCCGGTCGAGGAGTGGGCCGAGCCGTGTGACCTGCGCAGGCGCAGTGACCGCAGCGTCCACTGTGTGTAGGAGGTGGCGCGGGAGCGGATGCTGCTGCCGGCCCGGCTGATAACGGGGCGGCCACGGCACCTCAGGCACACCCTGACACAGCGGAGGGGGGGGGGGGTCAGACGAGGCTGGAGAGAAGGTACACGGGTCACGAACGGGGGAAAGGTCTATTGGTTCATAAAATAAGCGTCGCTGGGATGGAGGACACAGCAGTTAAAGGGAATATACCGCCTTGGGAAAAGTATTTGCATGCAATGATGGAGATTAGTGCCCAGATGAGTGGCACTCATCTACATCATTCCACATAATTTTCCCAAGACGGCATATTCCCTTCAACTGCTGTGCCGGCGAACCCAGCGGGACGCTTATTTTGAAACCAATAGTACGCAAGATTATACGAGCTCACGTGGTGTAGTATGAGAGCGTGTGAGACGAAGTGAAGCTGAATGTACGTCACGCAGACGTAGTGATGTCATCAGTGATGCCACGCAGTGATGTCAAGGTCGTGATGATGAAGATTCATGATGCAATAAAGTGGAGCTATCCAATGACATCGGATTTCGTTTCCAGCTATTCGATGACAGTAATACATAATAGTGTCACAATTTGAGGGTCGAGTTCTACAACTTCACACAATCTCGCCATGTTGTCTTATGCTGACCAATTAGCAAACAAAAAACTCCATTTAAATAAGCATTTCCTGGTTTAAGTATGAAATGTTTAAATCGACTAGGATGAGACTCTGTTAACAGCTGTCAGCCCGGTTAAGTATGCATGCAATGGGCTCGGTTGGTGACACGAGTTAAGTCCATAAAACAACAGATTGTATGTTTCCTTCGTCACCATATCACAGTGGCAGCGCGTCCAATAACCCGCGCGGCGTAGGGGGGGTAATATTACCCCCTCACGTATTTCCGCAATAAACTTGACAGTACAGGATAACGAGGTCAAGTTTTCAGTACCTTACTCGCATCAAGGTTTGACGTCTACCTAAAAATTGCATTCGAAAAGTTGAGAACTGTGGGCGGAAGCATAAATGAGTTTTGATGACGTCATGCATGTCATTTTTGGTTGAATAAACCGTAAAGTTTGATGCATCGTAAAAACATAGATTTTAAGGAAATCGCAAACGTAAAATTGTATAAGAAAGGAAATGTAATTCTCTACAAGATGGCAGTTTCGGAATTTCCAAATGTTTTGGTTTTTGACCCCCCCAAATAAAAAAAAAATATTTTTTTTCTGAAATTTCCCCCCAAAATTGAAAATTTCAAAGGTATCTAAAAAAAAACGGAATATATATATATATATATATATGAGAACCAAGTGTAATGAATACCCAGACGAATTTCAACGTTTAGCTTCGTTTTTCAGTGACTGATTCTCTCCAGCATAAGTAGGTAATGACATCATTCTTAAAAATAACGTTTTTTGGAGTTTTTTGACCTGATGAGATATATTAAATGTATTTCTGTGTTTATAGCAAAACTAACTAGAAACAGCATGTTTATACATATTCGTCGTTTTCCAGTTTTACTTAGATGACTGATCTTGCATTGCGGGTCAAGTGTTGTAAAAATGACTGTTCTATCGATTATTACGTGCAAAATAACCCTAAAATGTATCACACAGGCTGTATTTGACTCTTGTGACCAGTGACCTTTTGTTGACCTGACCTTGACCTTGAATTTGCATGCAATTTCCTTGTACTTATGCAATAGAAGTATTCACCTTTGAGAGCTTATGTTGCATTGACAGTCTTAATCAAAGGATTTTAATTGAAAGTATGAACCATTAACTCAATTAACTCGAACTTTCATGTGACCTGACTGTGACCTTACATTTGACCTAACTTGAAAAATTCGGGTATGCATTCGATTCGTTTCATTGAGAGCTTTCGATCGCACGCCTTGCGCGTCTCAGCTGCGGTTATTGTTCCGGAAGATAGAGGGGTATATTACCCTGCCCGTACGCCGCGCGTTCGGCGAGAGCCCTACGCGCGCGTGTTTAAGGCACTATAGGCAGTGCCTTACCAAAGTTGAGTCGCTATTTTTGCACTGTTTTGTAAGAGTTTCGTGGTCCGAAATCATAGGAAAATACTACATAATTTTATCCTGGCACATATATTGTGTATTCAAATGGAAACAATGGACTAGTTGCAGGTTGTTTGGTGAATATGTGCAAAATAAGAAGAAAATGTGCTGTGCATCGTGATACACATAATTTTGCACACAAAACAATATTCAGATAGATATTTGAATGTAAAAGTGTATTATTTATAAAGCACTTGATGTAGTGACGTCATTTAGCAATTATATTGCGCATGCCTATGGAAAAGCATGTTAATTCCAAAATTTCCCGTGGCAAATATAAATGGTTAAACGCTTTCCTATTACTTACTGTTCACACCAAACTACTCAGAGAGATTCATCGATATTATGCTGATGTATGTTCCAAACACAAAGCGTTTCTTAAAATACCTCTAGAGACATGTTCCGAGATAGGCCTCCGTTTCGGGCTGAAGGCACAGCTCTTGCCCTCCACCTCAGACTCGCAAGCTGTTTATGGGGTACTCCCGGCAGTGGATGGTCCGCACTGCAGTTCCCACGGCTTGCTTTAGTTGCTTCCTGGTCCTGGAAATTATTTCTTTAAACACACTTATGTATCCCTAGTAAACTCGTTTAGGTTACCTTCCACAGAAGCTTGTACAGTGGGCTGAAAGCCAGAGTGCTGTCCTCACTGGAAACACTGCCCCAAGAACTATTGAAAGATGCGACGTGCCAGGGGTGTATTCCCTTCAGCGGCCATAGGTAAAGCCAATTGCTACCAGAATGCTGCCAACTTTTGACATCCTGGGTGTCATCCTGAAGCCCAAGAGCCCCGGGAGCTTTCAAAAACGTAAGCAAAACGGGGGGTATTTGCCATTGTTGTGGCTCAGTGGCGTTAGCCACGGACGGCTCCTATTGGTTCCATAGACCCCCGTTGGCTCTAAGAGGGAGATTCCATATGCATATCGGGCGGCATATGCATTCAAGCTGGCAAGGGTCCTCAGGGCTGAGGCCCCTCAAGCTTATGCCGAGGACCCCTCGGTGGCCAGGGCCACCTAAGGTGGCTGAGGGCCCCTCGAGCTTGCGAGGTCTCCTCGACTGGCCAAGGCCCCCATTCAAAGCTGGACTGAGGCCCCTCGAGCTGGCGAAGGGCCCTTCAAGGTTGTGATTGAGGGCCTCTCAAGGTGGCTTGAGGGCAACCTTTGAGCTGGCTGAGAGCCCCTCAAGCCAGCCAAGGGCGCCCTCAAGTGCTTGCAAGGGCCCCCTCAAAACAGACCGAGGGCCCACTTCAAGCTGGCCAAGGGCACCCTCAAGCTGACAGAGCCCCCTCAAGCTGGCCGAGGGCCCCTCAATCTGTTCGTGGGCTCCCTCAAGTTACCCGAGAGACCATGGAGCTGGCCCAGGGTCCCTCGAGCTGGACAAGGGCCCCATCAAGCTATCTGAGGGCCCCCTTAAGCTGGCCAAGGCCCCTCGAGCTGGGCCGAGGCCCCCCTTAGTGGTTGAAGGCCCCTCAAATGAGCTGTACCGCGGGCCCCCTCAGACTGGTTGAGGGACCCTCGAGCTGTCCAAAGGTCCATCAAGCTGACTGACGGCCTCGAACTGGTCGGAGGGGGGGGCCCCCTCAAGCCCGATAGAGGCCCCTCAGATGGCTGAGGCCCCCCTCGAGCTGAGCAAGGGCCCTTTGAGCTGGACAAGGCCCCCTCAAGCTGGACGAGGACCTCCCAGTCTGACGGAGGATCTCTCAAGGCCGACATTTAGGGACCCTCATGCCGCACCGATGGCCCCCTTAGACAGAGAGGGTCCCACAGGGCTGAGAGAGCTCCTCGCAGACTCCGAGAGAGCCCCCGAAGGCGATCGATTATCCCTCAGACCTACAGAGGACCCGCAGGCCCTACATAAGCCCTCAAGCCTAGCCATAGGGTCCCTCAGGCATACAAGGGCTTCCTCGACCGACCTCAGGCCCCTACATAATATTTATTATGCGGACAGAGGGCCCCATCAGGCTGACAGAGAGCCAATCAGACCGATAGATGGCCCCCTAAGACCTATAGAGTGCCCCTCAGACCGAAAAAGTGTCCCTTCAGACCGACACAGGGCCCTCTCAGACCTACCGAGCAAGCACGTCTGGTCAGCCAAGGGCCCTTAAACAAAGACAAGAGTGGGCCTCAGCCCAGGGGGCACCCGTGGGTGTCAGGGTCATGATCAAGGTTCAGTCACAGTGTGAATTATCAGGTCACGGTTCAGGTCAGAAGGTCACAGTGACGCTTGTGTGACGTCCAGCTGGGTGCTCTCCGCCAGCGGGACTCGGGCGGAGAGACACCCAGTGACGTCACACAGCGGTCGGTGCAGAATGTAAATAAATCGCCGGATGACGCTACCTTTTTATAGGGCCTTGGACCGTGCCCTCAATGCTGTTTTGAAGTAGCTTCTATCGGGTCCAGAGATTGTATGAAAAGATATCTAGGTCATCCTTAGGATCCGTTTGGCTGTAGCAATCCGTTAAAATGCCTTTACACTGCCGTTAAGATTATTAATTTGGTCACAATTATAGGATTTCGCAATTTTAGTTGTATGTTTGTTTCAGTAAAGCTGCATGATTTCAAATGAGCGACATCTGCTTAAATCCGCCATATCACGTGCTTTGATTTCCTTGCAATTAACGTGATGCTGAATTTTTCGTTGAACCTCTATATTACAAATTCAATGTGTCAACCGAACTGCTCAAAACTACCCCAGGTAACATTGCGCCTGAACTATTGCTTATTGACATCACAACCAATCAGAGAGCAGAATTGTAAATTACGTAAATATACTTAATTATTTAAAATCATGATAATTTAGAGGAGTTTATATTACATTGGCAATCTATAAAATATTTTAAATTAGTTTGCGTTCAATCAAATACATAAGAACAGTGGGTTAGGTAGCCTGCAACTAGTCCATTGACCATGCTAGTATATGCAGAATAGAGGTGCCACTTTGCAGGCCTGTGGCTACCCGACCCGACCCGCAAACCCCCTTCAACTACCCACCACTACCCACATGACCGTATAGGCCGCCAGCTACTTGCTAGTACCCACAAAGTAAATTGTCCATCTTTATGTCTACCATTTGATTACTCCTTTTTGTTAATGCTTAACTGTTTTGTGCTGATCTCTGCTCACTAACTGAGGTGCCTATTTTTATTTGTTAAAGCATCCCAATTCGCATAAAAATCCCTGTTTTTACATTTTGTTCAGTTTATGAACATTATGTTACCTGCAAACTACCCACTAAATTCAAATGATCGCTTGTACTACCCACTACTACCCACGTGGGTAGTAACTACCCGCACCTGGTGGGTAGGTGGGTAGAAAAGTGTCACCTCTAATGCAGAGTAAAACTGCGTATAAATATTTACATTAGTACTTGATTATGATATAGTTTTAATTTAGCTGCATTCAAGCCTGGTTTTCCGGATACAAAAAAGGCTACCAAAGCCGCGAAAACTTGGGCACTTAGGCACGCCGTATTTCAAAGTATTTGACTTAAGTTCTTGGCTTGGCTTAGGCTAGTATCTCACCAATATTTTTGGCAGGCAGGGTAATTGTATGCCAAATGGTATGGCCTCACCATTTGCGCTTAAAGCGACGCAAGCAGAAGCTCAAGTTTTCAACGTGCGTGGGGATGCGAGTTGGCTTCGCCTAAATCTTGCTTGTTTTGTGTATTTTTTTAGTCATGGATCAGTATCAGTAATCTGTCAAGCAATAGATAAAAGTGTGACGTGGAAGAAACTGCTCGGTAATCCCTTCGAGGGTCTCTCATACGTCCAGAACAGAAACTTTAGGTGGTAAAGGGAAGTCGTCCCAAACCGGAACTGAAATGGGAAGTATGCCCACTGTCCAGGTGAGTGGGAACAATATTTCCTTAATCCCTATCGGTTTGGCAAACTACGGGGAGGCGATCTAAAAATGGATCGATCGAAAATAGATCGTGACATCAAAATGGGTGGAGCAATACCCTTAAAAGGAGATCCGATCTAAAAATGGATTTATTTCCTTACATTCTCACCTTCAGATCACTCATCACCCCTCCAAAAATGCTCACCATCCCTGAATTTTTGTGTTCGGTTGAATCGGCACGAATCTCTATCATATATGTCGGGGCCGGAAATGAGCGTCGCGTCCTTCGGCAGATATTGCGTCGATTGTAAAGGCTGACTTTAAGTATAAATGACCATGTGAAGTCGTTTTTTTATTGAATAATTTGGATATAAATCAGCATTGCTTTTGTATAATATAATAATAAATTAAAACAAACAAAACTGAAGTTCATTTACCTGTCAAATTAGCATTGTTCGGAAATTAATATTTCGTATAAACACCATTTGTTTACGATGTCCACCATTGTTTACAAGTTGCGGGATAAGGAGATGCAGGTGAGAACTCCCGGTGATTATTTTTTATCGGCGATGTTGTGTAGGTTGACGATGTTTTTGGGCTCCTGTGACTGACAATATAATCAGGAGCAATTATTTGTGTGGTATATAAGTTGATTCCTGTCTTGGAATTCGAGATAAGTAAGCATTTCAAAATGGTTGCTCTTTGTAACGATTGTGGCGCAGCGTGCTGTAACCATTTTCAAAGTCATTTTTTCCTATGAATAAGTTTAAGTTTTCTCATTTTTTTGTGTGTGACAATAGACACCTAGTCGAAATTATCCTTTACTTTTATCTGCCATGGCTAAGTGATGTGGCTCAAAGCATAATGAAGGTTGTAGGACTGTCTGTAGTTGTGCTGATGGATAGGCATGTTTTAGTGGTTATACTTTTTTTCCAGAGCACTAATGGCGATTGTCTACACCCTGACTTCGTGAACATTCCTGCGGAAGCGAATGTGAATGCCCTCAAGGCACAGATGTCGGGAATGTCAGCAGTGGCGGATCCAGAGAAGGGGCCAGGGGGCCATGCCCCCTTGGATTTCGAACTTGAGGGGCACACTGGCCTCCTGAGGGGGCACTGGTCGCCTGAGTTGGCACTCTGATAGCCTGAGGGGGCCCTCTTGCCGCCTTTGGGGGCACTCTGGCCGCTCGAGGGGGCAGTCGCCGCCTGAGGGGGCACTCTGGTCGCCTGAGGGGACCCTCTTGCCGCCTGAGGGGACTCCATGGCCGCCTGATGGGGGCATTCTAGCCCCCTGAGGGGCACACTGGCCGCCTCCTGAGGGGGCACCCTGGCCATCTGAGGGGGTATTCTGGTCGTCTAAGGGGGCACTCTTGCCGCCTCTGGGGGCACTATTGTTGCCTCAGGGGACACTCTAGCCGCCTCAGGAAGCACTCTGGCCGCCTGAAAGGGCACTCTAAATAATTATTTTCTATTCTTACCTTGTGGGATTCAATCAGGTATGTGGTTTGAAGAAAGCATGGGAGTAAGATCACAAATTGAAGGAAATTTGGATGCATAAGACGTGCCAGACTTTGCACATTACCTATCCATTGAGTTTCAACAACCAATATTGACAGGAAGTGTGTGTCTTGCACCGCCTACTTTTGCGCTTTTACAGTAAACACCGATAACACGGTGTTTATGAACTGAAGATTTTCGTTGCGCTTAGCACTGCTGTTTGATAAGGTGCAGTTACATAAGTCAACAACGCCATTATTTTATATAATTCATCACAAGTCGAATATACAGAATGTAACTGGTAATGTATGTGAAATCAATGTTGCTGCTGCTATGTGTAAAGCACTAAAGCAGCCTTTCATTTGGATGCACCACGAATGGTTAGCACCGCTGTTACCATTACCTAGTCATTTTATGCTGCTGCTTTACTTTACATTATCGATTATATATCTCTGTTATATATTTCTGCTATCTTTTTCCGTTGTATATTTATGTTGTACATTTGTGTTGTATTGCTGCTATTGACTTGATGTTCTATCTGAATCGTGTTTTGTGTGCATTCGCGTAATTCGCGAAGGTTTGTATTGCCCTTGTATTGCTTTGACCGTCACTGGGCTTTGGGCAATGGGCATGTGATGGACATTCATATTTTGTCGCTAAATACGCAAATACGCGAGCAAGAACCATAGGCAATAGTTCTCACATGTGACAACTTTACTGCATGCCCCGCGTCAAGTTTCCTCTTCTTCACCTACGGAGCCTCACCTGCCGGCCACTGACGAGAAGGCGGCCCTGAACTGGGCGTTCATGCCACAGTAGATGATGGGGTTACAAACGCACGAGGCCATACTGAGCCAGTAGGTGGCCACGTACAGGTACATAATCCCCGGCCACGCGGCCACCGACGGCTGCGTGTCGAGCATTATCTGTGGATGGCAGGGGTAACATGGGCTGATAGACGTAACATGAGCACATTTAGGAATGTCCACATTATTACAATATGCTACCATGTCCCCACAATCACGTTGCGGCGGCACGTGTGCCCGGCCATTAGGTCACACAGCGGCGGAAATCGTACACTATCTGCAGCTCTGGGAATGACGGGTGGTACATACGCTATCTGTAGCTGGGGAGGGCGTAATGACAATATTGGAAAACAATAAAACAATCGAGTGTTTTGCGATTGGGCACAAATTGACCCAAAGGTGTCGGCGCGCCCTTAAACCCCAATAAACAAACAACAAACGAGTGTTTTGCGATGATTCGATGATGATGTGATAAGAACAGAATAATACACGAAAAAATACATACACAAATCAATGCTTACCTGTAGTATGTGGTTGGGGAGCCAACAGACAGTGAAGGCAACAACGACAATAACCATCATCTGTATTGTCTGGAAGAAGAAAAAACAGCAATGTCAGACCATGCTCTGTTACAGCCTCAGCCGGCCTGATGGCAGCCGCGTTATATATTCATTATGCTTGACTACGCTGTCAATGGCAGCCTTCTGAAAGGTTTATTGAATGGAGGACTTAACAGATTTGCGTCATGTGATTAACCCGTTGGTCCCTGAGGCCTGATAACGATCGCTGTCGCTGCCGCTCAGCGTTTCAGGAAAAATTTTCAGGAAAGAAAGAAAAAGGAAATTTAAAATTAATGAATTAACCAGAGCAGTTGAAACGTCCTTGAAGGGAAATATTCATCTTTTGATTTATTTATCTGCATTTTTCTGAGACATATGTATGGTATCAACTTGACCGTTTATCAATTTTAAAAGAGAAATAACAACTTATCATGTTTACAAAATACATAGTTGGTGAAATTAAAGAATATGTACACTAGACGCTCCTAATAGCGCCCAAGGTCAATACGCCCAGACGCTTATAATGCCCAAGATGGCTCGGTACGGAATTTCATGTGCAGAAAGAACAGCATAGGCAGAAGCTCCGCTTGTTACGCCCACACCTCGGTTATAAAGCCCAGTTCAGCTCGCGCTCAGACATCGTGAGGCCCACTCCTGCCGGCTCTACTCGTGTACAAGCGGCCGTGGTGCCGCGGTTTTCGCTCTGTGTCTCATGCCTGAGTCCGGCCTTACCATGGTGCATTCGAGGCTCCGCACAGGGCTTGAAACTCGAGAGGAAATGTTTCGAGAACATGAAGGGGCTCGAAACGTTCGTCAATGACGTACACGAGTTTATGCGTGAACAAAAAGATGTTGAGGCTGCTGCCGATGGATGATTTTGTTCAATTCATACCTCAGGTGACAATCAAGTGTCTTATTTGTCTGTTTATGTAGTCATGTTTGAAACTTTGGATAACACGCCCGTCGGGTATTACGCCAAGAAATGCCTGGTCCCAAAGGGTGTTATAAGCGGCGTCTACTGTACTTACATACGTATGGTGACGGACAGTATGATCCATCACTATCTCTGGTTTGAATGTTGATTTGTAAACAAGTCATAGGGCCAGAAATAAAGTAATCAAGAAAGTGCGTCATGAAGCGTGACAACGTCCGTGATTGGTCAATGAAACAGATCGCATACTCTAATTTCGTCGCATCCCGGGGTTAGTGCGCCGAATGCATCACGGTTTTCTGAAATGTTTAGGTATTTATTGATTATGAATAAACCGTTCAGATAGATGATTTTAAATCATGAATGTGTACAATGTGCATTGTAATGCATTTAATACCTGTATGTTAAAAATTTATTACAAAATATGTTTTTATCAGTCGAGAACACTACAAAGGTCGTTGTTTGATGCCAAACCAAACTGCTGACTTCAATGCACTTTTATAAAATGCTTGTTGATTGTTTCTACAAGTTTGGCACATATTTGCAAAAGATAGAGCACATGAAGCATATTGTATGCCTTCATGACAAATACAAATGTGTAGGAAGGCTAGTTTTTGCTCTTTCAGTTAATTTGCTACCAAGTACTTGTTAGCACCGACTACCGAACGTTATAAGCGTGGAACGCTTATCAACCTAAACTTCATTTTATCTTTCAGTAGGAGCGCTTATATTGCAAATTTAATCGATTTACAACATTGTTGGAAAATGCCGGCTAAAATTAGACTGATGCCTGCCAGCGGCTCGTATTAGTTCAAGCCGGTTAAAACTGGCTTAAATCAATAAAAGCCGGATTAAATTCAGCGAGGTCAGAATATGTCATTAACAGTAAACACACGCAATTAAGGTAGATAAAATTCCAATGATTTCTACGGCGATGCTATATTCTGTTTCAGACTTGTAAGAACTCAAAATTGTTGGAGTTGATTCCAGTTTGACTCAACAGCAAAATAACTGACTCGTTTATTGACTCAAGTGCTGTTTAGAAA